>JAECUM010004032.1:0-67226 GCA_016617855.1 Megalonaias nervosa | reverse complement strand
CTCATTAATGAAATCACCGATGATTATCACAGTGATTAAACAGTTAGATATAATTATTATAATAGATGATCATACATGCTGGTTTTCGTAAATCAACCATGGTCAGGGTGATCAATTCAAGATTACCTCTATACCAGACATTTTACGGAGATGGACTCGGCGATGTCGTTCGAGGTTTATTTTCGAGAATAGCCCCAAAAGCAATACCGCAAAGCAACTAGGAATGAAAGCTATTGACGTTATTCGTGAAAAAGTTATTAGCGCTGCTGGTGACGTTACTAGTAAAGTATTTTCTGCAATCAAGGATACATTATTACGATTAGTACGTAGACCACAAATAGTCCGACCTTCACCAGTAAAATTACCCAGCACCGAAGTGATGCCTGCAAGTGTTAGTAAAATAATAAATCAAGCCGCAAATCAAAAACTAGCAGAGTTAGCCGATGAGAGGGAAAAAAACTTAGCAGCAAGTCTGATGGCAGGAAGTGGTTTTCGTATTAGACGATAACCAATAACATAACATGTTCAAACGTGTACCTGATCCCGCATTTGACATGGATGCGCCAGTTCTCAAGGATGAGTCTGTGCATGATTATCAATCTTATTCTTAGGACGCACGACAGCCAAATCAGCGTGGACGAATCGAATTACAAGTTCAAGATACAAGTAGATATTTCTTACCCTTTGAAGCATTTATTAAAGTAGAAGGTGAAATTTTTAAAACAGATAATACCGAATACGGAGATAATGATAGTGTTGGTTTCGTTAACAACGGCATCATGGCGTTGTTCGACAGTGCCACATACATGATCGACGGAAGAAATATTGAATCGATTGAAAAATATGTTGACGTTGCCACGACGATAATTGGTCTTGGAAGATACAGCGACGATTATTCAAGATCAGCTGGTCCATCAATGATGTTTTACAAGGACACTACTGATCATCCTGAATACAGACAACATAATTTGGTACAAACACCGCTTGCTACTGCAACTGATCCACAACCAGCTGGAATGATAGCCCGACCCGCTCCTCCATTTTCAATATTGCAAAGGGTTGATCTAAATTACAACCTTGGATTCTTATCACCTCGAGCAATGTTGCAGGGTAGAAGCAGAAGATTTTCTTGCGCGATTCCACTATCACATATTTTTGGATTCTGCAGACACGTTAGACAAGTTATTTTCGGAGCCAAACACACAATTGTACTCGTACGAAAAGCAACCGACGATGATGCGATATGGCGACCCGCCGGTGATGCTGGTAAAGTAATACTGACAAAGCTTTCATTGAGGATGCCAGTAATGACTCCAGCGATATCTGAAGAAGATCGGTTACTCACTTTCATGGGCAGCGGCGGCAAGTCGACGCTATCATGGTTAACAACAACCACAGATGCTGTTCAAAGCACAATTAATGGTTTATTTACATGGCAGATAGCATCACAATAGGGTATCTCTGCGCCGCGACATATATTCGTTGTGCTTCAAAATGCTGCACGAATAAATAATCAAACGAGTAGCGCTATGATATTTGACAAACTCGGTGTCACTGAAGTGTCGCTGAGGATAAATGGACATCAGGAACCATCGGAGGATATTTTGTTGAATTTTGAGCAAAATCATGTGGCGCGTGCATATCATCGATTGATGTCGTTTATGGGACGTGATCAAAATATTGATACTGGTTTACAAATATCACAGATAGATTTTACAACGCTGTACCCGATTTATTATTTTTGCTGGAGAATTTGGATTTGTTTAGACAGTCCGTCGTTGACATACATTTTCGAGCTCGTGTTAACAGAGATGCTGGAGCTATAGCTAATTACAGAGCAATCGCCGTTATACTGAGCGATAAAACAATGTTACTTGAAGGTGTTGGTGGTCGCATGAGAGTCGTTGATGCTCCAGTAGAAAATATGCAAGCGTTAATTTAGAAATCAGAAATATATCATAAATGTCATATCATCACGTTAGTGTCAGTCTGACTCCTAGTCAGATTAAAAAACTTCAGTCAGCATCAGCGAAGCGATGTGGAACAAAAATATCATTAAAACAAGAACAAATCACAGGTGGTCAAAATAAAGTGTGTCTGACAGAACGCCAGTTCAAGCGTTTCAATGAAGCTGAGCAATCAAAGAAAGGTATACGAGCAAATCTTTCTGCGGGTGCCATCAGCGATATCGTTAAGACTGGTGGGATATTTCTACTTCTTGCAGCTATCCCAGCGTTGATAGCCGCTGCCGCCCAAGCTGTTGAAAAAGGCGCTGCGTTAGGTGCAGTTAGAACAGCTGCTGGAATGGCATTAAAGAAACCAACAGGGAAAGGATTTAAAAAATGAAGACGATCCCGAACAGGTCTAGGTCTGAGACTTCCATGGTCTCGATACGGAAAGGGATTAAGACTTCCAGGGACTCGATGATTTTCCCAATGTCTAACTTTGATTTACTCGATGCTGCTGCGCGATTAAATATAAATAATTTCAAAGGTGTTTTTATGCGTGATCAATTACCGAAAAATCCAAATCTGATTGAAACAGGTTCTATTAATCTCGATAAAAGCTCTGGTTGTGGTACTCACTGGGTTGCATATGCAATTGATCCACGTGGAATTATTTATTTTGATTCGTATAGGTTGGCGCCACCAAAAGAAGTTTTAAAATATATCGACAGACTTCAGAGTATTCCACTCTGGTATTCAACGTCTGGTAACCAACACAAAAAATAACCGACCCGCCGATATGTGGCCGTGAAGCACTTGCAGTACTTGATGCTGTATCAAGATCAGCGAGACCACCTCATAAAACTGTACACGAATATACGAGTGCGATGACAGCGTCATGGATTTAAATAATCGCTAATCATATAATGGTTGATATTTATGGAAGATCTGCTAGTGCTTTCACTAGCAAGAAGAAGAAAGAAGATATCGATTTATCAAAATACGCCACCAAAGACGATCTTGCTGATATTATGAATTTGTCTGGAGTTGACCGAGATGAAGTTGTTATTTTTCAGGATAAATTCAGTGTTTTAAAGACGAGTAATATTAAGTGGATCGATATAATTCGTAGAGTTCTTGGTGCTACCACGGACAATATTCCAGTATTTACTGACGGTGGTAGAATCAGATACTCAAATGTATCAATCGCAACTATCAGAGATGAAATTAAGAAAAGTGCCGCTGATCGTTTAAAATCCGCCGGTGATACAATGACAGGTGAACTCAACATGAATGGAAATAAAATCTTTGCTTTAAGAGAACCAGCAGGTGATGAAGATGCCGCAACAAAGAAATATGTGGATGATAAAAATATTCCTACCGATAATAAAATAAATACACTACGAGCTGAGTATGACGTTCATGTAAGTATGTTTTTAAATACTGGTAGAAATTTTCAAAAACTTAATAAAACAGCTGAAGATTTCTAACCGTTAATATTAAACTCGCAGATGTTAATACAAGACTCAACGATATTGTCAGTGGAATTCCTAATATCGTCGAAAAAACTAATCTCGTTAAAAGTCCACACAAACAAATTAACAATATCGTGTACACAGTATCATCAGGATCATCAACGTGGACACCGCAAAATAACACTATCAAACATACCGCGACGATTACTGGTGTTTACAGGCTGTCCGTATTTAGTTCTGCAAAATTCAGGATATTTACTACATTTCCATGGCGTCATTCAATCGATGCTTTTTCTGGAACCGTGTCTATTATATTAAATAAAGATACCGAAGAAGAATTTATTCTGGAACAATCCGATAAAAAATTATACCCGGTGTCTTTCTGGTGGTGTCCGGAGTTTGTCACTGAAACATCTCAATTAATTACTTAATACAGTATAATGATAGACGTTCAGCAATACAGATACGATCAAGTAACAACATGGCAGAATAAACTAAAAACCATCATCGATGAATATAAAACAAAAATAAAGAAATATCGTAGACGTGCGGTTGTCGTTGATATCATCGTTTATTCGGTTTCCGCGATTGTTGCTGGAACTGGCGTAGTATTATCAACGTTGACGATGACAGCGCCGATCGTTGTAACAATCATTGTTTCATCGTCAACCACGATCGCTGGAATATTTAATATTATCGCGAAAAAGATAAATACGTGTACAAATGAAAAATAGAACGAGTACACGATGAAATTACACACAGCAACTGTAGCATATTCCAAATTATCGTCGATGATTTCTTCGTTGCTCAACGATGGAATAATATCTGATGAAAAATTCAGTATTATAATAAGGATATACAATGAAGTATTTGATGAAAAAAATTCCTCAACAGGTTTTAAAACAATAATAGTATAATGATGACATCACAGGAATTATTACAACAGATTGTCACTAATACTGCTCCGGTAAGAACCACAATGATATCAGCGAGTTCAACTAATCCTGAATTCAGTATTAATTTTCCAACTGCAAAAATGTCACCTTCTACTTCAATAAATGCTTCAACGGGTAAGAAATATCTACTTGTATCTTGAACTTGTAATTCGATTCGTCCACGCTGATTTGGCTGTCGTGCGTCCTAAGAATAAGATTGATAATCATGCACAGACTCATCCTTGAGAACTGGCGCATCCATGTCAAATGCGGGATCAGGTACACGTTTGAACATGTTATGTTATTGGTCATCGTCTAATACGAAAACCACTTCCTGCCATCAGACTTGCTGCTAAGTTTTTTTCCCTCTCATCGGCTAACTCTGCTAGTTTTTGATTTGCGGCTTGATTTATTATTTTACTAACACTTGCAGGCATCACTTCGGTGCTGGGTAATTTTACTGGTGAAGGTCGGACTATTTGTGGTCTACGTACTAATCGTAATAATGTATCCTTGATTGCAGAAAATACTTTACTAGTAACGTCACCAGCAGCGCTAATAACTTTTTCACGAATAACGTCAATAGCTTTCATTCCTAGTTGCTTTGCGATCGGTATTGCTTTTGGGGCTATTCTCGAAAATAAACCTCGAACGACATCGCCGAGTCCATCTCCGTAAAATGTCTGGTATAGAGGTAATCTTGAATTGATCACCCTGACCATGGTTGATTTACGAAAACCAGCATGTATGATCATCTATTATAATAATTATATCTAACTGTTTAATCACTGTGATAATCATCGGTGATTTCATTAATGAGTGACCGATATACGCCAACGTCCATAATACCACCTGTAAATAATCGTTGACAAATTGATGAGATTTCGTTGATAATTTCAGGAGAATTATTACCAGCTCGTTTTCCACCGATTAAAATTTCTAATCTATCTACGTCGGCAAGATATTACCCGGACAAGTAACAAGACCACTTCCTCGAGTATTAATACCACTTCCAGTTGCACCTTATCAGCATCACTTTTATCCGGACTTAATAAATAATCAATAATATCTGGGGATTCTTCTGCTGGGGAATAAAATGCTGCATCGCTGGATGATGTTTTTCGTGGTTGTGGTGATGATAACTGTTGTTGTTGTGATTGTTGTTCTAATTCCTTTTGTCGTCGTTTTGCTCGCTGTTTTGGCGATAGCGATGATGATTTTTGTTGTTGAGATTGTGCTTTTTGCTGCATCTGTTTTGTTGTTGTCGTTTTTGTTGTTATTGTTCTAATGGTAATCGTATAAACGAAATATAATTATCTATCGCATGAATATATCTTATATATTTTGGATCGCTGTTTCGAATTCTATCAGTGTTGTGGTATATGCGAAATATCCATTTGTACCAAGTTTCGCGACTTACAGAATCATCGACGTATTCAGGTTTTAAAAATTGTTTTCGATTATCATAACTTTTTACAGCACTCGCAGCTAATTGGTTTATATTTTTGGCCTGTCTGATATTATTAATAACATCTTCGGTAAATTTATCAGACAGATTAACCCTGGCTCGTGCTTCTGATTCTTGTTGAGTATCATCTTCCGCTTGATCTGTTTCTTGAGTTGACTGAACCGCAGCTATTTTCGCCGGAAGTTCTCGTAGAATTTTTTTTTTTTGTCTTTTTAGTTCGCTCCGCTATTTTTTCAGTTGATTCAGTGGTCTTTTTCAACACGGGAAGAATACCTTCAGTAGTTTTCGTGATAGGTTTAAATAATTGTTCTGCGGATTCTGTAAATTCTTCTTGTGTTTGTTGACGCTCTTGTAATTTTTGCTTAACGCTATTAGGAAGCGGAAGATATTTCTGTATGGCTTCTATTCGCTCCGCTCTCGAGCTAATCTTGCTGAATGAGCTTCACCAATCATTATTGATATAATAATAAACAATCTTTTTAAATCGACAGCAGCAGGGAGAGGTGACCACATGTATGTGATATTTTTTTTTTGGTTCCATTTTTCAACATGTTCGTAGTCATTTTGTTTCAAACATAATTTTTTTTAGCTCTTGTAGGAACTCTTATTTTTCAAAAATAAAGGCTCTACAAAAGGTGGTCTGTTCACCCTCCCTGCTGCTGGCCATTGTTGTGACGTCTTCGTGGAAGTTCAACTTGAATGTACAATGGTAATTCGCTTGCTTCATAATTATTTGGCTTAGTTTCTTCCCCTGTACAGCATGTAAATGAATTTGTAACTCCCCATCCAATGTCGAATATTTTCTCGAGGCTCCGCTTTCGCGAAGCATAGGAATGCCACGGAGAAAAGGACAATTAATCTTGCGTAGGTCCTTTTCGTCTGGCAGCTACATGCCAACGGGGCTTGTTAAATCTCTGCGAGGGTCCAAAAGCCCCCAAGTACCACAGGACACGGTCTGAACATCTGAGAATGCAAACTTACTGGTACAATTTATACATAATCAAAATTGTTTAAATATGTATATCTTTCTCATCAAGAAATGAAAACTCTAACAAACTACAACTGAAATTGTCATTCAGATTAGGTTTTAATGTATTATGCCTTCAATAAAAGTTCCATATCCAAGCATTTAAGAATACGAATAGACTCTTACGTGTACACGGGTGACTCCTAAAAGCAGCTTTGATGAAACTAAATTACTACCAATCAGGAATAAAAAATCATGATTGTCAGTGTGCAAAGATTTTTCGAACACTTTAAATTTAATTCTTTTGGTGATTTGCGTGATTACTACGTGAGTTTAGGAATGTACGTATGCATATGTATTTTATTAATGTGGTCGAATGACTTTGCTGTCTTGTTAAGCGTCGTAACGTTTTACTGCATTACTTCCATGGGCTTATTAGCTCCATTAGGATCAAGTAACTTTAAGAAATAACTATTTCCTGTGAATGATAGACGGTTAGCATTTTGTGCCACCAATTGTTACTGCTGCTGTGGTCATTATTCTTAATGGTAACACAGTTTAATGTTGCTACCGGTTTATATGTACATATATTACTTCGGGACGAACCATTACATTTTCTGGGATGGAGGGGTTGAGGCCTGGGATTTTTAATAGAAAATATATGGTCTTCAAATACCTTGAAAAAAATGTTATTTTTGATTCACAGAAAACGAATTTATTATATTTATTATATTAGTCGAGAACAAAAAACATTATCTCGATATCAAAGAGAAAAAATTATCCAAGGTCTAATGAAAAAACCCATCGTGCTCTCTGTTAAATTGTCTGTTATTACATGAATAGGTTGATCTATAATAGGAAACTTTTGGGGTTTGTTGTTTTGTTTCATTTTGATTTCTACACAAGATCTTTTGCTGTCAATTTTTACACTTATCAAACTCTGTGAATGGCTTGTGCTTGGTGTGATGAAAAATTATTTTGATTGTGGCTTCAAAAGCGCAAAAACCAAAGTCATTGTGACTAGAAGAAGGAAAATGGTTTGGCACAGTAAGATTTCTATCATCTATGCTTACCAAGCTTTGCGAATGACTTGGACCTGGAGTAAGAACAAACCATATTGATTTTGGGTTCAACAGGTCAAGGAGCAAGGTTTATATGACTGAAAAAAAACCCCCAAAAAATGAAAATAGTTTAAGCACAATGACCTGAGTTCTCAGACGATAGAACTTGTGAAGTCATTGGGTCATAGGTCAAGGTCATTGTGACGTGATTTTTACGAATAAAAAATGGTTTCCACACAATAACATTATCTGTACAGGATGCACTTGGTTAAGGAAGAAGGCTCTTGAAATGGGAGCCAAACATCAAGGTCACTTACAGAGAGAAGAAACGCGATTTCTAAACAATAACATTAGTTCTGTATCACAAACATGGTACAGGTGGAAGGAAGAAGCCAGGCACAAGGGGAAGGAAACAGCCTGGCACAAGGGCAAGCAAATTTGATTTCGGGTCGAAAGACAAATGGTTAAGGTCAGTAAAATTAAAAGAGCACCAAAATAAACGTTTGTGCATAAATTTAGCTTTCTACACAGGGGGCATTACATATGGGTCTGTCGTATTTTGTGCTTATTCATAGCACACTTATTAATATTTCAGAACAAATCTTTTTTTATGCAGTAACTAACTCGAAGGTGATCTTGTCCTCATTAATGAACGTAACGGCACATAGTGTGTCGTGAATATTCAAATCTTCATGTAGGTGATATCTTTACATGTACTATGCTTCATGCATTTGTGATTTAGCAATGGATATAAATAGAATATGAAGTTTACCGAATTGTCTAACTATGAAGAAGCTATCATATATAGATAGCAATTTATCAGTTAATTAAAAATTTTACTGTTTTGTTTTCCCTTTCTACTGTTAAATTCATTAGGTTTGATAATGTTAAAAATAAACATTAAGATTTCAGCACAAAATAAGAAGACAGCACCGCATGGAGAGTAAGTTAGATATATTCATATCAAATTTAAGGACAGGTGCATGAATCTAAAATGAAATAATTGGAGACCGCTCCGATGACCTAGTAGTTAGAGTATCCTCCTCGGATGCGGGTTGTCGCGGGTTTGAACCTCGGCCGAGTCAAACCAAAGATGCATAAGAATGGTACTAGCAGCTGCCTCGCTTGGTGTTCAGCATTATGAGGCTAGTGCTAGGACTGGTCAGCCTAGTGTCAGGATGATGTTACTGAATGGAACATTGTACATACACAACATATTTCAATATTTCTTTCCAGAATACATGCTTGATGGGTTCCTGTTCATCCAGTACATCCTTGACAAGACCATCATTGAGCAATTTAATGGTTCAGTGAACTTTACAAAAGACTTTGACATGAAGTTGAAGAGAATGCCCTACCCAGCATATACTGAAGATCCACTCGTGTTGTTACTGCAGTTAATTTTGCCTCTTTACATTGTTCTTAGCTTCCTGCTAAATGCACTTCAAATATCCAAAAACATTGCCTATGAAAAGGAGAAATTGCTGAAGGTACGAGTATATTGATAGGATTGTATATCTGAGGATGTGAGGACGTTATTGTTGGCTTTTACTGTCACTGTGATGTCATTAGGGCCAGTGTTTTGCAATGTTTTAACATCCTTATCCAATGCAAACGTGTTATCCCCATTATGACACATTTAGACCATTTTATGAAAATACATTGAAAAATTCACTCTTGCTATCGTTAAATCTGATTAAACATTGAGATATGTCAAGGGTGCTTTAGTTTTTGACAGCAAATAATCGATTTCATGCCACAAAATTTCAAATTCCACCATTTTCATATACATATTAAATTGCTACTTTGGTGCACACAGTTATGCATATTAGACACAATGGACATATGTCACACTGTCATGCCGTTGAGCTCTCTGTTCAGGATAAACTTTATATGAAAATGTTGAAGTGTGAAGTTTTGAGTTTAATTGCATCAGCAAAGTATCATCAAACATCCAATAAGATCAAGGTACATTTCTGATTAATGAATTAATCCATCAATTAATAGGTTATAAGTCATGGTTATGGTATTGGGACACATTGTAACACATTAGTTATTCACTGTAGGTAAACTTAGAACTTTTTGGTTTTACTTATACTGAAAAGCAAATAGTTAGAAAAGTTATTATAGTTAGAAATCATATCTTACCGTTGATGAATAAGATGATAAGTTACAATAACTAGGAATCATATGGTACCTTTGATGAAAAACATGGTATCGGCAACATGCAATGTCATTATGCTGACGAGATCGCAGATGAGTTCTATGTTGAACCTTTAAGTAATGAATAGGAGATGCTGCAGATCCTGGTTGCTCTTTTTGATAGTTTTGGTTTCTGCTACATGACTAACATGTTCAAATTCAAAGTGTGAGTGAATTTTAGTTTTTTTGAGACCGTGAATGAGTTTGATTTATAAGGTACCACAACATCATTTGCTTTTTATATGAGTTACCGTCTGAATTTGGCATTAACTGCCTAAATTTCAACGTTTAGGCTGAATTTAACACGCTGCTTTATGCCGATAAGACCTTGAACAAATTTGATTTCCAACATGCAACAGCATTGTTTTCATCAGTTATGGTCCTTAATGGTCTATCAGCCTAATGTTTATTTCCAAAACGTAACATTACTAAGAAATCTTTACTTTCAACCAAATTTGGCATGCAGCGTAATACGGATATGAGCTCTCGACTGAATTTTACCTCCTGTATTCCCCAAGAAGTGTCTGCCTTGATTGCATGGCCGCCATATTCGGATTCAAAAACATATCACCGCGATCATCCAGGATTTCGGGCATATTTCCTGTACATTTTTAAATTCTTAGAATCTTGCATAAGTTGATTGCAAGTGCTTAAACATTGACATTTTTAAAAAAATTAACCTTTATTGTTGCACATATCCTGATTTCTTTCCACATCGTTCTTCTGTTAAAGACCATAATCAAGTTGTAAAATTATTGAGGTACATGGTAAGTTATAATATCTAGAAATCATATCTTACCTTTGATGAAGAACATGGTATCGGCAACAGGCAATAATTAACGTGTTCAGATTCAGAGTTTGGATGAAGTTTAGTTTTTATGAGACCGTGAATGAGTTAGATTTATAAGTATCCACAACATCATTTACTTTGTACATGTGTTACGGTCTGAACTTGGCATCCACTACTTAAATTTAGTATGGCTCATTCAACTTGGAATATACTATATAAATTTGTATGGATCATTTAAGTTTTAGGCCGAATTTTAACCCACTGCTATATGCAGATAAGATCTTGAACCAATTTCATTTCCAGCATTCATCAGCGTTGTTTTCATTAGTTATGGCCCCTAATGCTCTATCGACCTAACTTTTATTTCCAAAACGTAACATTACTAAGTCATCTTTGCTTTGAACCAGGCATGTAGCTTAATACTGACATGAGATCTTGCTTGAATTTTACCCCATATATTCCCACAAGAAGTGTCTGTCTGGATTGCATGTGCTCCATATTTGGATTCAAACAGCACATCACCTCCATCATCCAGGATTTCGGACAGATTTCGTGTACATTTTTAAATTCGTAGAATCTTACATAAGTTGATTGTAAGTGTTTAAACGTTGATATTTTTATAATTAACCTTTATTGTTGCGCATATCCTGATTTCTTTATACATTGTTTTTCTCTTAAAGACCATGATGAGCAAAATAAAGCAACTCAAGAGCAATTGGCGATGCTGCTGGTGCTAATAGTTACAGTTAGGAACTATTAAGACTTATTGGGAATTGTATTTGTGATCCATCACAGCCACTCAAGTTGTACAATTTGTAGAGTACAATCTTTATATTCAGACTGGAGGTAGATAATCAAGAAATTTTAACTTGCAGTTACTAATGAAACTATTTACTCAAGTTGGATACAGGGTCAAGCTTGCAGATTATGAACATTTCAGCACGCACATCGAGACTATTACATTTACTAGCATAAAATGCGAAACAATAATCTAAAATGTTGATCCAAATACTGCTACGGTATGATGATTAAGCAAATCAGATTAAGCATTATTCTTTTAAAATAAAAAATGAATCTATGCTTGGTACAGTTGGACGAGTTTTATTCATGTAAATGTACCAAATGTGGCTCTTGTTCAATGAAAAAAGGAATAAGTTATCCAGTTATTGAAAACTCTGTACCTGTAATGCATTCTTAGAAACTATTTAATTTCAGGCAAGTCTTGTATCTTTTCGTTTCTTTTTTCCTCATCATTACGAATTTGCTTTTATTGATATCAGATATGCATGTATCATGCATGTAAAAAGTATTGTACAATAGTTCCAGACAATAATCGTCGTTTAAGATGAGCGAGAACACAGAGAGATAGAGAGAGAGTTGTTGTTGTTGTTGTTGTTGTTGTAGAGTTTAACGCCATTTTCATCACAAGATGGGCCATACATGGCGGCCAGTATAAATGGTGGAGGAAGAACAAAGGAAAACCCCGGAGAGAACCACCGACCCACGAGAAGCTACTGGCAAGAATTCTCACATACCAACATTGGCCGAATCCGAGACTCGAACCCACGCAGACAGAGATGGCAGTGATCTGGAACTGTGAGGGCTTTACATAATTCGGCCACTCGGGGCCCCATAGGGAGAGAGAGAGAGTATTCAGATCATATCAGTCGATCAGGCATCGTTTGACATTATATATTACACTTACACTGTACACAGTATAATATATCATGCTATGAAACGTGCATTTGAATTATTATACAAAGTTTTCTTAGTTACTAGTGGAATACTGGCTCCCACTGTTCCCATATCAACATAAATGTTTCTCTCTTTTCAGAATTGATCGCATTATATTTTTCCAAATTAAAGTGGTTTTTAAGAAAACTTCCAACACCTCAAAATCTTTTCGTGTACTAAAACAGGAATCTATGAAGATGATGGGTCTAAGCAATGTTGTCTACTGGCTGTCATGGTTTGTCAAGTGTCTCATCTACCTGGCTGTTGCCATGCTTTTCTACACGCTGTTGTTGACCATCAAGTTTACAGAGAAAGGGAAGGTTCTTTCTTTGACAGATCCCACATTGTTCTATGTGTTTCTCTTCTGCTACAGCCTGTCTGTCATTGCTTTCAGTTTTATGGTGAGCACCTTTTTCAAGAAAGGTGAGTCGTATTTGATCCTGCATTTCGACTGACAATTTTATTATGTTATGATCACCTTGCGAACACATTTGGGAAAGGATGTAACATTGTCCCGTTCATTTATATGTGTTCTTTCATTATGTTCATAGTGGTAGAAGTTAAAACCTAGAAACGAAATTTCAAAGTTGTCATTTTGAAAAAGTAATGTCACAGTGTTACTTTAAAAAAGTAAACTGACAGTGTTACGTTTAGAATTATCTGTGCTATTGTTACTTTTTCAAAATAATGTCGCAGTATTACTTTTACAATTGTAATGTCAGAGTGTTATTTTTAAAAGATTAGAAATGAGAAAAGATCTTTTTCCAATATATTTTATACACAAAGTAACACATTACTTACAGACATAAATCCATTAGAAACCTTGTCTAGTTATTGGGCCAAAAGTAACATCCTATGAAAGTAAAGTTTTTGTTTTACTATGAGAGCAATTTTGGATTATCAGCTATTATTCTGTATACAGATAGGTTCACTGCCAACATCTCAACAAATTCTACTTGAATTATAACATCCAACATCATTGGTAAAAACATTGAATAGTATTAAACTCATTAGTAACAAAACAAAATATATATTTACAGAAATAAATTAACAACATGGCGATACAGTTGTATCAGCATGGATTTACTTCTGCTTCTGTGTTCTCTGAAAATGTTATTACCTTATGGAACATTCGTTCTCAAAATATTCGCACTAAATATAGATGCAGGAATCTATCAATATAATGATTTGTTATCTAAAGTGTCATAGTTCTAAACATGTTCCCTTATAATAGTTTTACATTGCTTTCGCTAAACATAATGCATTACTTTGGAAACAGTAGGCATTGATTGTGAAACAGATAGCGTTTGGTACCAGAACGACGAAGAAAAACCCTATCCTAATTTCAAATGCCGTACTTTTCGAAAGTAATGCATTAATTTTTAAAAATACAGAGAAGAAATATATTTTATTTGTTACATTTGAATGCCGTGTATTTACCTTATTTTATTTAAAGGCCACAATAAACTATGGCTAAGTTTTAAGTCAAATTAGCTTAGTTGTCAGACTCTGTAGTGGGGCCTGTGTGTTTGATGCCTATACTTCTATTTCATTTCGCAGCAAACATTTCGTATTTTCAAGAAATTGATTTATATAAGATAAGCACAATGAAAATTTTAATGTAGACTGTCATGAAAGGCAGATATGCAGTAGATTCATAATTTTCCTTACTATGAGAATTTAGATATCGTGTTATTATCCTTGATTTATGTCACGGAAAAAAACATTTGCGCTACTTTGATTTTTCACACATGATACAGGTGTATTATACATTAATATACTACTCACTTGATATAATGCTAAATCACTTATTTTCTTGTTGTAGCTAACACTGCTGCCTTCTGTGCTGGCATTTTGTTCTTTTTGACTTTCTGTGTGTTCTACTTTCTGGACAAATACTACAGTACAATGACCCAAAGTCAGAAATTAGCTGCATGTTTGTTGTCCAATATTGCGATGGCATTTGGGGTCAAGGCCATTGCCATCTATGAAGGGACAGGTAAATCTTGTAATGTTCTATTTCACATCTTGGTAAATAGATTTGGATAAAAGGTAAGGCATAATGTTAACAAGTTTCTGAGTTTGTATTCCATACCATGTTGCATGCAACACAAATTATGTTATTTGTCCTCATTACCGTTTTACCGAAATTGCTTGGAATGAATTCTTACATAAATGGGTGTGTATAATTGCTGGATGAGGTGTATGAAGGGGGAACTCTCCATGTGTCGACATTGGAGTTCATGAATTGTCAGAGCGTATGTCTCATCAAAGTTTCCGTCCTTCATACTCTTATGGTTTTGATTTATCCACGATGCACCCCCCAAAAACGAATCTGGATGTTCATCCCGTGCACAATGGCTGAAAGTATGAACTAATATTATATCCAGTCCTGTTACACCGATAGTCAACACTCTATGAAGGAAATAAATAAAAGCACTTGCCATTGCATCTTATTCATCTAACTGTACAAGTATTATATATATTCATTTTGTCTGCTCTGCAGTAACTGCTGTATATTTGTAAGCACATATTAGTCAAGCTACTGTTCAGAATCCGAGTAACACCATATAATTATCTGTCAAACTTTATTACATGCTATCCCTCATAGGTAACAAATAAACTGTTGTGTAACAAGCTCTTGTATATCCAAGGTGCTCTGAAACAGAGCAAGAAAAAGTAAAACTAATGTACGGAATTAGTATATCTGCTTCAGAAACTTTAATATCATCTGGAAATTTAATTCTCGAATGTCCCTGTATCATTAATTTTGTGTTATGACGTTATAGACTGCAAATAAATTTGTAATATTTAAATTACTTTGGACAAGTTAAATTTTCCGATGTTATCTGTCCATTAGAATGACTTTTAGCTTACGCTTTACTAAAATATTTGCCCTTAGTGTGAATTTTATTTACGCTTGAAAGCCTTTGACGGACTGCATGCAGTCAAACGAAGTTTTATAAGGCCTTTTCAAGCATCTGAAAGATTAATATTCGGTTAGATTATCTGGACTTGATTTGCACTTATTGTTTCTCAAAATTTAAGTGCGTTTACAATCTCTGTTTGACTTGGCAGTTTATCATTGCCTATTGAATCTAGGCCAAGTATACCTTATAAACTAAAACATGATTGCAGTCTGTTTCTTCAACTTGACTTCATAAAATAGGACGTGATTGGAATCAATTTCTTCAACTAGACCTGATAAGATAGGACATGATTGCCATCTGAACACATTTCTTTTCTATTTTGTGTCAGACACAAAGGAATTTGAAACGTTTTGCAGGCCTTACTAGTTTTTTCAGTCTCAACTCAAAAGTGACAACGCGAATTCGAATGTGTCCAGACGCGTGCATGTTCATGAAATGGATCAATTCGGAGAAAAAACCCATTGCCATTCTCATCTTTAAAACCAATCTTGAAAATCATTGTCTCATCCTCACTAATCACATATGTATCTACTTGATTACTTTTAGGCTTATTCGTGAGTAGACATCAGACACTTGTATGGGTGGCTGAAACTGAATTAGTGTTTCATACATTATTTGAGATCTGATAGATATTGATTGTTTTGCTTTTCATCTTTAATTTTTATTTAAATTGTATGTTTTGACGTGTTTGTTAAATTATTGAAATTTTAAATTTGGAGACACATTTAGTTAGGTACAACTACTAAATATCTCATATTATGACGTTTATTCATAATATTTCCTCATCATCATGCCAATATAGAAGGATCCCGGCATGCAGCTTGTATGGTGCATAGGTCATAAGTTGAGCCTAGATGACTTTGCGCTGGGTTTTTGAATACTGACTTTATATGAAGAACGGAGCTCGCAAGTATTATTTGCTAAGACCTTTAATAATCAATTGACTACTAGTAGAATAAAATACTTCCCAGAGGAAACAATACTTTGAACTTAGACCGCACATTATTCTTGTGAGTATCATATGTACTGACTTGTAAATCGGTTCGAACTGCAAAATGCACAGACTCAGATCTGCTGTCGCATAATGCTCCTTCATATAGGGATTTGTGCAGTTTGTTAGGAGTAATTGGTTGAACAAACAACATTGACCCTGATCTGCCGGAGCAGTTTGCCATAGTAGATCAGGTCCATGTTCTTTGCATTTGGATCTGTATTATAAGCAAATATATATGATAGTTATGATGGTCTAGATGTATTGGCTGATCTATTAAAGTATTTTTCACCAGGATCAGGAGCGCAATGGAGCAATTTCCATGAGCCAGGGGTAGTGGATGACAACTTCACCTTACTGTTAGCCATTATCATGCTGCTTGTGGACACGGCAATCTACATGATTGTTGCAATGTATGTGGATAATATCCACCCAGGGGAATTTGGTGTAGCACAACCTTTCTATTTTCCTTTCTTGGTAAGACAACATTTGATGTGTTTAATTGATAGGGAGAAAGAAAGGCAAAGCACATATAAAAACACATCAGGAGCAACAATAACATAAGTCAAACAAAAATAACATTCCATTATAGACTTTTTTTTTTTTTTCATTAATGCAAATATAATTTTACCTGTATATTATATGCACACAAGTTTACAAAACGAAATAAAAAACATCAAAATGCACTTACAATGAGAATAATGTGCCCTTTGCTTCAAGTTAATATTCACAGTTAGGTATTCATTACACGCCAATAGATGAAGAAGAATATTGTGGAGTTTAGGTTCTCCTTTTATTTTTACTTAACATTAATTCATATCAATGAGGTGAAATGCAGCATTAGAAATCAATGCCACAATGCATAACATGGTCCAGAGTTGGAAAGTAAAGAAAACAAAAAACTTTTTAATGTGTCAGAGCGAAGATAAAGTCTTCATTTAACATCTGTTTCCACCACTAGCTGAAATGAACTATCATGTTGAACGTTGGATGAATGAAAAGTGTATCATTTTCTAGCCATCCTACTGGTGCGGTAAAAGGATAGACCAGAGAGTTTTCAGTAACAATGACACGGGTTATGACCCTGAATATTTTGAGAGAGATCGAACAGATATGAAGAGTGGAATATCTATCAAGAACCTCAAAAAGGTCAGTAGCATAAAGATACTTTCATGAGTATATTGAGTAACATTACTTGTCATGACCACCTGCAACTTTCGTTTGTATTACTCAACTAGTTGCATAACTTTTACATCACATGAGGAATTCAAATTTTTATGTGCTGATCTGCCAATAATCTTTACCATACGTTGCCAATGAAAATAAAAAGACACCTGCTTATAAGCTTTCTAAATCTTAAATATAGAGTTTTGTCTGAGGATCTTGGTCAGATAATTGTAAATTAGGAACGTATTTTGATTGACACGGAGACATTTGTCATCCACCTAAATATTGCGGTCTCTTTTTGAGGCGATTCAAAAAATCTTGCTAGCACTTTATTTCACTTTAAAGTTGAAACATGTACCCCTTACAGTTCTAAATTTGATTTATGGCTGGTTATATGATGTGTTATGTATATTTAGTTTGTTTTTTATGCTGGCTTTTCTCCATGTATATATGTCATATTGTGTGGTTGACCTTTGTCAGTAATTGAGTTTGGGCCCTATCTTACTATGAGTTTGGGGACCATCTGACTAATGTCTTGTTGTTTGCAAATAAATATTAAATAGCTAATATTTCTCTTTGATTGTCAGTTATATATTAAGATCATTATTACTTGGAGATAAACATGTTTGCAGATGTTTAGTTCAAGGTCTATTTTTTGGTAGAAAGTAAGAATGATCTAGAAACAAGTTGTTTACAAATTTAATGGGGAAATTACCCTAATCCTGGTTCGGTCATTGTTTCCAAGCTCTTTATTTTAGTTGTGTTTACTTTATAATTGATGATTCCTATCTTACCTTTCATTGTGAAATCAGTCTTTTCGATGTGTTCAGTTTTTAATTTGAGAGGATTTATTTATTTAAAGTATTCAGTATACAAAGTACTCAATATTTTCGGACTAAACCACTATTTTGGGATTATTGCGAATTAATTCAAGGACATTTTGGATTATATCATTGTGATACATCAAGACTTTTGATAGATTAGCATATGAGGTTATTAGCATATCAGCACTGTCTTTCAAAATTTGAAGTCATTCAGAATTCATTAGGAACTCGGTACATTTGGACTTGTGATCAAACTTTTTGGACTATTAGGAATTTAATTCACAATATTGCACGTTCTGTTTAAATTTTCACTTTTTGTTATGGGGAAAAATTATTTGTTGAATTTACAAAGATTGTATGTTTTCACTATTTTTCTGTTTTTTTTAGTTTAAGCCGATAGATTGGTAACAAAAGTGAAAACTATCCGGTTAAAAGGTTTCAATGTTTGAATTTAGCAAACATTACATGAATATTTGATCTACCAGTAAATTATGAAACTGTGTCCCATTTAAGATTACAAATTTTATCGAATTTGTACAGGAATTTACCCTATGCATAGAAATTCAAGAGAAAACACTCCAAATATATTGATAATTCTTTGAAACGAAGGTACTGTTTCAGATAAAATGGTAAATTCCCATTATTCCTTGAGTATGTTAAATAACAAAATGTGAGTAGAAAATATTCGGAAATTTCTAATGGAAATTTGGCTCTTATGCGCGTTTTATTATTGAAGATAGTCCACAGTTAGTCCGTCATTAACTATGAAAATAGTGCGCAGTTAGTCCGTCATTAATGATGAAGATAGTGCACAGTTAGTTAGTCATTAATTACGAAGTTAGTGCACAGTTAGTCCATCATTAATTATGAAGATAGTGCACAGTTAGTGCATCTATTATGACAACCTTTGGCTGCTAATTAATCACATATGCTAAGCTTGAAAAATAGCATTTTGTTATAGTAACGTAATGGCAATACTTGTTACAGAAACAAATGGATAACTGTAAAGTGCTTTTGTTTTATCATATGAAACAAGATATCTTGGTTTTTTGTAATGTCTGATGTTAGATAGTGTGCATGGTTTGCTTTTAAAGACCGAATACCTTCTATACCTTTGGAAGCCACATGCTTTATAGTAATGCTTAGGAAACCACATGCGTTATGGTAATGCTTTGGAAGCCACATGCGTTATATTATTGCATCCATTTGGACAAGGATTACATCGCGTGTCGTCAGCAGTGATTGTTGAGAGCATTGGGTTAGTGCGTGTTTATAGTGTCATCAAATATTTTAAAATGTGAGCACTACCATCATAACAGTTACAAAAATTTGTATCAATGCTATATCGGAGAAGTTTATGTATTTAGACAGTATCCTTTATTTCCCTAAACTATAACATGATTTCATGTCATACTCATTTGTCCTTGAATTTATATAAATAATATCCTTAGTTTCTTCCTTTCTCCATATATTTGTATTGCCACGTTAAAATTGAGGTCTTTTAGGCTAACTCCTTGTCTACTAATAGTCATAAGGTACTGCAGCATTCTCTGTCTCAACCTGTTTTAATACATTCCAATTGCAAACTTACATTAGCTCTTTCATTTAGTGTTGAGCCATGTCCGTTGTTCACGAGCTCTTTTTTCGGTGAATCGCGATATCTAAATTTGAAATCACTATTGCTGCAACCAGTCTCTAATCCTCGGAACCAGTCCAAAATCAGGCTAACAGGGCGCTAGGTAATTTTAAATATTTTTGATGGCTGTGTGTCCATTTTTCACAAGAATTAACTTAACTTAAACCATAATATGTATAACGTTTAGATGGTATTGGAACCTATTGATTACTCACCACCAGAAGACTCCAGTATCACTGAGTGATCACATGGCTATGTCGTTTACTTGCAATCAGCTCAGCAAGGAACAAAAGATAATGGCTAAGTGAATGGCTAATTGAATGCGTAACTATCCTGAATTATCTTAATTAAATATCCAAGGGGAGATAAGAACTGGTGTCATTTGAGTTAACAGGTTTTAATTTAGGTGACGTGACGTTTATTTAACAGATTGTTGATATTATGATAGGAAGGAACATAAATGCGTAACGGCACAAGAGAATAGCATTGCAGCAAGTTCTAAATCTTAAGAGCCCAAGCTGATAGCGTAGCAGCGAGTTGTAACGGCAACAGCATATAGCATGGCAACGAGTTATAATGGATAAAAGCACAAAGCCATAGTGTTGCGGGATGTTTAAGGTAAAAGGCCCTTGGGAGAACACTGTCTGACATGTATAATTATACTGATACATGTATAAACCTAAGTTCAAAAGAAGATGGTTAATATTTTCAAGGGATTTCTTCGCCAGCATATTAATATATTTTGGCCACATTATTACAGACACAAAGATGATTGAGGTGTTCCTCAATACGTCCACGCAAACGTGCATGTTTTTAACGATGTATTATATCACCAAATCTCAATGGCCAATAAAATACCTATTGAAATTCGTAAAAACCTCCTTCTGGTTTTTTACAAGGCAAAATTCAGATTAAGTTTACCAGACCCTCATATGACTGAGATTTCACAATGCCATGTGAGGTCTGGTGGAATAAGACCTCTGCACTTGCTATCCATTCTTTGCATTTTTGTATTAATTTGGTCCTCTAATTACTTAACATCACTTATTCATAAGAAGAAACCATTATGCGAAGATAGTTTATCAAACATATTTTGCAGGAATTTGGGTCTGGAGAAAGCAAGATTGTGGCTGTTAATGATTTGTCCTTGAACATGTATGAAGGTCAAATAACATCACTTTTGGGTCATAATGGAGCAGGAAAAACCACCACTATGAGCATGTTAACAGGTTAGTGCTTAATTTGGAATCTGCAGATAATTGCAGAATGTACTTGTTCTATTTTAGTTGATCGTAACTGTACTTTGAGGAGTGATTTCCATCATTACAATCAATTAAACCAGATATACCTTATATTGTCATGTTATATCTTTGTATCAAATCAAGTAAATCGGATAGAACAGAAAAAGTTAATAGACATGCAGGTCCCACTTATGTGAACCGACAGTCACGTGAAGGTGTAACTCCGCATATTTCGATTGGCCAGTTTTAAATATTATTACTTATGTAACTTAATTAAATGATTTAACATTAATTAGTGGTTTATCCTACTCATTTCCAAACGTGACCATGTATAGCTAGGGAACAAAGTAAAAGGCATACTAGTTGCAAGAATAGGTTAACTTCATAAATATGACATCAAGATAGAGAAGCTAAATGAAAAGTTGATAGGGATCTTAAAATCCCCTAATTGGCATTTAAAGTTTTATTTTCAAAGATTAAGGAAACTTTCTACAATTGATTCCAGAAATGACTTCATACACAATTTACCACTTGAACAACAAAAGTAAAGTATCAATCATTTTATTTCTCAGAATAAATAATCATCTTTTGTTGTTTCTTTTTTTCAAGAAAAGAATATAATTCTGTTCTGAAAAAATTCCAACACTGCAGCATGCAAAAAGCAAAGATATAATACGCAGTGACTTTATTGGTAGGCATGTAATGATCAATTCAACCATATGGAAGTTTGACTTTAACGATATTTCAAAGATTTGTCATCTTGAAAGTAAAAATAATTGACACAGAAAAGGAAACAACTAGGAAGACGTTATTTATTCACAGTTATTCCAAACATGATGATAAGACAAGCATTCAGCCAGTTATTCCTGTTCTCTCTCTCTCTCTTTCTCTCTCTTCTTCTTCTGCTCTCTCTCTCTCTCTCTCTTTCTCTCTCTCTCTCTGAACGTTCCCGTTTTACGCTATTTTAATCCTTCAGGAGTACTTCAGCAATATTTTTGGACACACATTACTGTGAACAGGTGTATTAGTCCGTCCTGCATTCATTTTAATGCGAAAGACTCCGTTTGGATAATACTTTATCAAATGATGTACAAACTTGACAAGCCATCAAAATTTTTCATAGCACATGAAAATCTTATAATCATGTTTTGGCACTCTTTTTCCATTAGTATTAGGAAATGCAGGTGTCTTTAGATGCAACAATATAGTAGATTACGCAGTCAAAGCAACTTTCAAAGAACTAGGTAGGGTTGCTAATTTTGTACTTGATCTCGTTATATTGCCTTCGTGTGTTCACAGTGGTATAAGCATTTTCGTTTCAGATCCAGCCCAAACATTTGAATTCATGATTTCAGCAAATTATATGTGCACATTTTAGTGTTGCTAGTGGTGGCAAATATTGATACATTTATCAGCCGTGGGTAACCAACGATGGTAAATCTGTATGAAAAGAATCACTTTATAAAGGCTACTTATGGTATACAAAAGAATATCTTCAAACATCCCATGGTAAAAGCATATACATTTGCCATGTGTAACAAGAAAGCTTGTCAATGGAGAGCAACCTGTTAGTCGAGTTTCTGTCTGAAGCTATTATGAAGACAGTACAGATTTAAAATGTGCACTTTTTGAGTAACATAATCACAAAATTATTATGTAAACATTTACATTTGTATCACGAATTTTATTTTCGGCCAGAATAATATCACATCACAAGCTGGGTGGGTGGCAAAAGTCTATGATATTTTGCATTCTGCCATTTATTAAATGTAGTAATGCAAATGATAAACAGTCACATAATCATAATGTTATTGGAGAAAATATATAATTTTGGAACTTAATTTTGAACATTGTTTCTATACATTATTGCACCAGTAGCAATACTAACATTTGATTAAGTTTCTCTTGTCCAAAGTGTTGAAGTTTCGGTATAACGGAATCTAACTTCATTATATGGAAACCATCCATGGCAGTGGGCTTAGAGAGGCACACAGTTGACCAAAGAATCTATGCCTGTCAGCGCTCAAAGTATCATTTAAATTTAATTATGTTTCTTTGTATCCCCACCCAGGTTTCATCTCCCCGACAAGCGGCACAGCTATAGTCAATGGTTACAACATAAGAACTAGCATATCCAAGGTTCGTGAAAATCTGGGTATGTGTCCACAGCATAACATCCTTTTTGACTCAATGACAGTTGAGGAACATCTCAAATTCTTTGCTCTGGTAAGATAATTATTATCTCTAAATTTGTTGATACTATCATCACTTTTATTGTGTGGCAATGTCTATTTTGCTGCAGTTGTTGTCTACATTTGTACAATAGTGTTCTTTTTCAGAGGCTTATTTAAAGAGAGGCCACCATTATTCAGAAGCCACATAAAAGAATGAATTTCTTCCAGTTTGTTTCTATGAAAGAAGGCATCACTTTTATAAAGCCAGTTTTCCATTCCAGAGGGGTAGCTTCATAAAGGGGAGAACCGGAATTGCATTTAACTCAATTTAGTACAGTGGTCTCTCTGTACAGAGTGTCCCTTTATAACGCGGCTCCTCAAATAATATGTATACAGTCATTGCATACATTTGTGGGATGAATGCAGTTTTAATTTTAAAGCGACCTCAATATGAAGTGAACTTGTGTGTAGCACAGTACACTTTTATGGTTCCACTCTACATAGCTAAGGCAAGGGAACACTGTATTATGTGTACACATTTATGGATCCAGTCAACATGGCTATTGCATAGGAACAAATATACTGGCCGCCATGTTTTGGAAAAAATAGCGCTAAAGCCGACAAAAGAAATCAACATAGTTGTACAGTGGTTTTATGATGTATACACTTTAAGTTGTGTTTTTTGAAGAATCTAACTTCGAAGCATTTGCTTTCCACTGACCAAAACAAAGTCAAAGTGACGAATGTTGCACTATCCATTAATTATGTTCTTTTTTTGTAATCTACTTTTGTGACTCAGTCACATAAGTAAGCATGAACCTTTATTTAGTGAATTTATGTTTGGGAGTATTTTCTTATAATATCAACGGTAGTTGCAGTTTTTTGTGATACATTAAATGCTATCAATGTATGCATTGAACCTTAATTTTCAGACCTGCACAAAGTGCAAGTTCAATAAATAAACTTCCTGAATCCATTCACCTTCATGCAAGATGCCCATTGTTGCTGAAATTATGTGATGGTGAACTATTTTTCACATTCAGAGACTATTTCAGGCTTTTAGATAATGAACGGCTGGTAAGACATTTAATTATAACTGAAGAATACTTGTACATATGATTTATGGTACTGCATTTACTAGTAATGGAATTATGGGAAAAGAAGAATAATTTTCTAACATTTGTATTCCTTAAGTAAAGACTTTCTTGTGGAGTGTTTGGCGCAAGATGAGTGAAAGTATAAATATGAATACACAAATTAGAAGATTTAAACCTATTTTAGAATGGTAAACTTTATCCTATCATGCATGATAATGTGATTCGCTTTTAATACCTTCAGGATATCTGTGTAAGGTTTACATGTATAATTGAATTGTGCATTGCAATCTTTCCTATAGAACATGGAACCATTTACTATGTATCTTCAGTGGCTCCATCAAGAACTACTGGGGTATTTAAGCTCAGTATACAGTCAACTAGTTATCCTACTATTTCAGTTTGATTGTATCAGGTGATTGAAAGTCTAATGAATTTAGTTAATATATATTTTAAGAAATCTTGGTGATGGACTAACAGGACTAAACTGTATTAATATTTTGTTCTGATCAATGAAATGGAGACTCACGTAAGTTTATATACAAATCTGCTATAAGGATGCTATTTTTGTTTCACCTGCCATAAATACAGAACTCCTAGTTTTCCTAGTAAGTCATTTTGATTACGTTTTGCATTTATACGTGAATGTAAAGTAATTGTTTATTCTATCAACTCATATCTAGTTTCAGTTTTTCTATTTGCTAACAATTTAATCAACATACACAGAAAATGAAATTGGTTGAAAAAAGTCATTTTTCTTTAAAGGTTGCACTGGCGTTGACCAAGAGATACAGCACATGTAAACAATTTTATTCTCTAGAGTTTTAGTTGAAAGACTTCTATAGGAATTGTAAACCAAGATATAATGCAGCAAGTAATTTACTTCTTGAACCAGATGGGTTGATTGACTACCCATGATCATCGATGAAACACATGTAAGCCAGAGGCAATTATTTGCTTCCTCGGAACTAAAGTTGGAAGGATGCCCGTGGATGATTTACACCAATTTTTGCAATTATGTTGTTGCAGCAGAGTTATGGTAACAATTGACCTCTTGATGTCCAATGGACCTCTTCCCCCATTAATAAATTTAGGTGCCCATGAAATTTTAATATTTAAAGCAAAATTACAGAAATTAATTCTGACAGAAATAAGTGCCTATTTATGGTATATATGTTTCCTTGATTTTAAGTTGAAGGGCTGTTCATGGGGCGATGTAAACAAAGAGGTGGAAAAGATGTTAATGGTCCTTGGACTCCAGGCTAAACGAGATGCCCAGTCACATACACTCTCTGGCGGGCAAAAGCGAAAATTGTCAGTGGGGATATCTCTTATTGCTGGTTCAAAGGTGAGATTTCGTTCTTATTGTACTTTTAACAAAATTACAGAAATTGATACCGTCAACAAAAATGTTTATTTACAGTAGAAATCAGATACATTTATGAGTCATTCCAATTTTGATCCTGTATTCGCAATCTGTACCAGACAATGTTTTAATAACATTATACATTTTTAAATTACTGTGATCATTTGTTTCAGTTTCAGATGGACATTGTTTTTAAAAATTCCTGTTAGGTACTTTTTGTTGTGTGCTTGCGTATGAAGGTTCACAACCATTTAACTGATTTCATAAATTTCATCTGAAATGAGCACTGAGACAAGATCCTATCTACCTCACCTATGGACATTAAAGATGCACTATGCATGCATTTTGGGATGTATAGTGTTTAGTACACCCAAACTATGATGATGATGCGACTTATTTCTAGGCATTTCGACAGCTTCCCCACATACGTTAAGATTGTGTGGTCAATGGACACTATATATACACTGAGGATACATTAATGGAATTAACATACATTACACACCAAAACTGGTTATTGTGACCTACTTTCTGGTATTTATTTACGATTGTTAAAGAAAATCATGCTTGACCTCTAATTTCTATGCTATTTGCACCAAGCCATCACTGTATGTGCACATGGTTATAAAATGTAGTGCTCATCAACGCTGGTGCCTACGACCTCTGTTCCAGGTTTTATTCAGTATCCCTAAAATGTTTTTGGGAGTTCTTATTTTGGTACCCTTTTTCCAATCGCCTCCAAAAGTTGCACTGGGTCCATCTTTGGATGCATATATGTTGCAGAAAAGAATAGCCCCTATGACATACTTTCTATAGTTGATTCGTCTTGACTTTAAAGTAGGATAGTGCTTTACACCAGGAAGTATGTGTAAGCTTATGCGTTACTCAAACTTGCAGACACTTAGAGTGATAATGAATTTGGACAAATAAAGCTGATATCTGATAGAAACGTTTTCTTTCTTGCACGGAAAAAGGTCATGAAACAAATCCTCAATCTGGTTGCGTATTGAAAATTCTTCTGATGGGATTGCGAATAAAGATTTTCACTTACGCTGTAAGAAACAGTGGTAAAAAGGAATCCTCATCATGCGACCGTTTTTCAAGACACCGAGCTGTTCATTTGTGTTGGATATTTTGTGATTATTATTTCAGGTGATAATTCTAGATGAACCTACTTCAGGAATGGATCCTTCTGCCAGACGACAGATCTGGGACATATTACAGCAGTTCCGCCAGGGCAGAACTATTCTTTTTACTACACATTCTATGGATGAAGCAGATATTCTGAGTGACAGAATTGCAATTATGGCTGAAGGAGTTGTCAGATGTTGTGGGACATCCATGTTCCTCAAAAAACTATATGGTTAGTAACCGAAAATGTTGCCATGGTTCTAAATTTTTTGTCTAATCTTTTTCATCAAATGTGGAATGTTTCCATATGTAGCAAACAGTTGCATTAGCAGATCGACACAGGTAGTTTCTCGTATGTACATCAAACTATTTTAGAATGTTTTAATCGTTTTTATATCATAGGAAAATAAAAGTTCCCTTAATTATCCTACACTTTTCAAAGTGTACATGCATATAGCAACAGGAGAAAATATGTACATACATGCATGCATATAACAAAAGGAGAAAAGTGGAAGGTTATCGTCATGTTGGCTATGACTAATACGTTAGACTGGGATCATGTACTCTTTAATTCTCACCTCCCAATAGTAAGTAAGTTCGACTAGGATCGTGTTCTCTTTAATTCTCACCTCCGAATACTAAGTTGAGAAGGAAATATTTAGCTTGGGCTGGAGACTTGGTGTTCTGAAAAAGGTAAGTAACTCAATAGAAGTCGTTTTGTGTTGAATAACAGTTTTCCAAATCTAGTTATAATCTAAACTCGAGTGAATAATGTATGATTACATTAAGACTAAGAAATAGATGGAAAAATGAAAATATTTCATGTCTTTCTTCTCATCCTTTTTAGCAAGCTATTTCTATTGCAACTGGCACGAGAGCACAAACCTTCTGATCTGCCAGAAATTAAATATCAGTACCTCACTCATAAAATATACATGATATGAAGAAACTTTGAGAGGAGGCAGTTATATAATAGCTAATATACTCCTATGAGTTGATAGTGATTCTGAAGTTTCCGGTACGTAATGTTTGATATTATAGATTGTATTGAATAACGTTTTCCTACATGTATTTTGCTCTATCTGTACAGGTGCTGGATACCACATGATCATTGAAAAGCATCCAAGCTGTGATGTTGAGGCATTGACTCAGCTGATACAGACTCACGTCCCCATGGCAACACTTGAAAGTCAAATCAGCGCAGAACTTTCCTATCTTTTGCCATTTGATGAAAGCCCTAAATTTGCAAAGCTCTTTGAGACTGTGGAGATTTCAATGGAAAATCTTGGGGTTACCAGTTTTGGTATTTCTCCAACAACAATGGAGGAGGTTTTCTTGAAGTAAGTTGCCTTTTCTTCTTTTCTTGCTTGCATTAGGAGAGAGTGAGGCATGCATATCTAATTTTTAGCAGCATCAGTAATACAGTTTTCAGCAGCATCACTGATGATGTCTGAATCTGAACATTACGATATTGTGGCAGCCAGTTTGAAAGTCATAAATAGTTATACTCTACATATGTGTGATAGCATGTATATATATATGAAGCAAAAATATCCCATGTCCTAATTTTAATGCTATATATTAGTATATATTTGTATATATGTTTAAAATGGTAATTTCTATGCTGACATGGACAGGGAGAAGATAGCTTATAATTATAACTAATGTCCACCATTCGCTGCAAATCTAATAAAAAAACAATACCAAGGAGGTTAAAGTTAGAAATAGAATAATTTAAGCACATCTTGGGACATTCTTGCATTACGAAATATATTGTAACCAATTAAGTCCAGATATTAAAAGAAGTCTTGCAATGTGTTCAATATTACATGGAGAGAATGTTCATATCCATCCAGAATGTCGACCGCTCCAGTGGCGTAATGGTGAGAGCGGCCGCCTCGTATGCGGGAGGTCGCGCATTCGAACTTCTCGGGCGAGTGATACCAAAGACTTATAAAAATAGTACTAAAGCTGCCTCGCTTGGCGCCCAGCATTAAGAGGTTAGTGTTTAGACTGGTCAGTCTGGTCACTGGGTGTGACATCATGCTACATGTCTGTGGCATGATACCGCAGTGCTAGACATCACTATCAACTGGCACACTGCAGACTTCGTAGCGATATGACTGAAAAATAGTTAAAGCTATGTTAAACATCAAATCACACACATACACACAGACACACACATACACACACAGAATATCAAAATCATCGTTAGTTTATTCACTAATAGGTATTGGCATTAGATATAAGTTTTAGTACAGCCACACTTTGCTTTTAAATTTACTTTTAAATCTCGACACAGAAGATAAACATCTAACATGCAGGGGAATCTCATTGACAGAGTCAAAATAAAAAAAAATTTTCGTAAAGATTTTTTTCAAAATAACTCGTTTTGAATTTCATGGTTTCTCAAAGTCTGTTAGTAAAAATTGAACCATATCTTTAGTCATCCTCTTCTTTATGCATTATTTTGTTCAACTAATATACCATTCATTAATCCTTTAGAGTACCACTGATAACTGGATGAAAGTCATTGTTTTATCGAGCTGCAATAGTGGTCAAAGCAATCTTATTGCAAATATTTAAAGCAAATGTTACATTTTTAATATATCTTCCAGATATTTCTTTCTTTTGTAAACCTGTGATGAGGGTCTTCGTATAATATATTCATAGTTTATTTAGGTCTGCAATGAAAGCTGAAAGTTCTAAACTATTAATATTAAAACAAGGTCATAAACAGTATTCATCTACTATCAATTATGATACTGTTATGGACATTTAATCTACTTTTTCTTTGTTAATCTTTTTTTATTTTATTTTATTTTCATTATGTGCTATTGTAATGTAACATTGTATTTTGGACTTATCCTTATCCAAAATCAAGTTTATTTTCCATTTGGACTGAATTATTAATTTTATTTATTTTATTATGTAAACTCCTAAAACATTGTTAAAATAGAGATTACGTGTATGGGTTTATTATCAGGATTATTATTACTAGAAGTAAATATGTGTTTTGGATCTGTGTCTAGGTTATTGGAATTCCCCTTCAATTTACCTAGCGTAACTGACATTGTCCAGGTTCTATATTATCATTTTAGTAATTGATTTCTACAACTAAGATTTTATCTTGTAAACATTATGAACCTTCTATAATGTTATTTTTCATTAGGTACTATTTTGCTTTTAGAAAATGGTAATTGGGACCTGAGGTCAAGTAGAAAACTATATAATCTTGTTACTAGACAAAAATATTGATTCGTGTTTTAAGATCTAGCAGAATCAATTTGTATTATTGTTGTGACCAGTAGTTCATTTCGGCTGGAATTTGTTTCTTCAAATTATTCAATGTAAGTGATTTTTCTCTGGAAATACAAAAGGGCTCTGATAACATTCTTAGAAAAAGAGACTTCGATTTATAGTCAAATACAATACAAACAAAAGGACATATTCTGGGATTGTATTATTGTGATCCAACAAAAGACTGTGGGCAGATCAACATTTTACAGGTACTCGCAAACACATCAACACCTTCAGCGTTGGACTTTATAGATTTCCACTAAAGTTTATTCAGAACTTTAAATTATTAGGACTTGTGTCTGTAATTCTAGGACGTCTTTGGGATTGAATTCGTAATACTGTAAGTTCTTTGGGGTTTTTCACTTTAAAATCTAGGGAAAAAATATTTTTGTTGAATTTTAAGAGTTGTGTTGCTTTTCACTTTTTTCTGTTGCTTATTTTAAGAGCATAGATTCGTAACAATATGTAAAATAAATTCACAAGAGTTATTATATTGCTATTAACGATATCTAAAATAATAATCCTGAGTGTCGAATCCATTTCTAGTCATTACAAACTTAAACTTTACTAAACAAAAATAGATATAAATTTACCTGTACTATTTATGTTGGAACCCATTCAGTAACCCTATATTGGATCATGTTTCGCAATATAAGTTTCTTGACACATACAGTACATACCTTCTTTTGTTTTACATCAGTATAAATGCCACCTTTCCAGACCTTTAATGTTCATGCCAGCAGCAAAGAATCTGCGTGTTCTTGTACATGAATCAATAAATAATTATCATCTAAAATTTACAATTCACACTATGCTCACATTCATACAAAATGCATATATAGAAAATTAGCATTTGTGAATGCTTAATAAATAAAACACTATTGAACCAGTAAAACCAAAACATAAAGCAAAAGAAACGTAGGTGACAGACAGTCTAAAATGATAACACATGACTAGTCTTAACAGTGGAGGAACAATCCATCTGATATATTATAATATACTTCTGACGAAGACTTGTGTGGAGCAAAACTAAATCATATAAAACCTATACATGCAACAATTTGTGAATATAAATTTGCAGTTTAATTAAATAAAGAAACAATTAGTATTCTGAATGAATTAATTGCCAAATGATTGAGTTTATAGATGAATGAGAAAAAATAAACTTAAAAGATACTGCAAAAGTATTGCAGAAGATAGTAATGAATTAATTAATTAATGAACGAAGAAGAGTGAATGAAGTATTTATTGGTTTGGTGTATTATGGTGCAACAACTTAGGTAGGTTATTTACCGCTGATGCATTTGGAATGGACTTTCTGGTCCATGGTCAGACCACTGTGTCTGACCCGGGGTTATGCAATGGTGTGAGCAAATCCAGCTCCTATGAATGAATGAATGAATGAATGAATGAATGAATGAATGAATGAATGAATGAGCAAGTGAAAGAATGAAATGATTAATTATTGATTAAACTTATGAAGGAAGGAAGGGACAAGAAGACCAAAGGTGAAAATTCAATCAAATTTAATCACAAAGCAAACAGAAAACTGCATGAATTTAAGATGAAAGAATTAAACAACATGAGTGAATAAAGCGAGAAGTGAATACATGAACGAAGTGTGAAGAACTACGTAATTGACGTCAGATTCTTAAAATTAGAATGCAAGCAGGCATGAGTTAAATCCTGGTCCACTTGTGGTTCCGTCTGTCAGTTTATCTTAATATGTGAATAGCCACCAAAAGAAAGAATACACACTAAAGTATCCAATTTACTGGCCATAAATGAAATAATATAAAATAAATGTTATAAATGTCAAAATCGACATGTATACAATATAAATTTAGCAATACGTTTGATTTGTAACGAGTCTTGAACTATTTATGTGAAAAAAATACAAGGAAAAAGGCACAGATGCTACTATTGTAGAACGGAAAAATATAATAAGAATTGAAAATGATTTATTTATAGATTGGAAAATAAACCCAAAGGGATGTATACAACTTAAAACACACAAGTTACCTGGACAATAATTGAAGTAATGAAATAGTTTTAGTGAAAACGTGACAGCAAGACCCAAGCTCCACATAACAATTAGGACAACTCTGTCAACTAAAAAATTGACAGTTTAATTTTCTCATGTATATCATCATAAATGCATAGTTTTGTCTTTCCTGAATTTCTTTTCGCAGAGCCTTCAAAGTATTGGTACTGTCTCTGTGTGTCATATTCATCCTTTTCACATCCTCTTCAAGACTGATTCCCTACTTTTGCTTGAAATCTTTGTACTTGTCCATGATTTATCTTTCGCAAGCAGAGTTACAGGCCTGTATAAATAACTTCAGCAGCGGATATCCCTGTTCTTCTGGGATCTTCTGTATTGCAACTATTCCCCTGTCTCTTTTGTCAATCTTTGTTATTTACTTCTCTGCTTGGAAATGATCTCACTCAGGTTCTGTGTTCCTTCTCATCCAGTCATAGAACTTAGGATGTACCTTTCTTGAACACAATCTGTTTTAATTTCAAGCTGCTTTTGATGGATTTGGCTTCATCTTCGTTCTTCTTGCAGTTTTATTCTCAGTTGGTGATTATCGGTTTTAATGAATCCACTAAATTAACACACCTGTTCTTTCCTTTACTAGCAATTCCCTTTATTATTGTCTTTCACTTTTGGTAGGCACTTGTAGATTGCACTTGATCTTTTAATAGGGTATTGTGAAATGTCACTTAGCTAGTAGGAAAAAATATTTAAACCATCTGGGTGTAAATATGTTTTATAGAGCTGAACAATTATTCCATTCTTATTGCCTATGTTGTTGTTCTAACATCAGTCCGTATAAAAGTACACCGAAAATTACAATAGAATGCAATGTCCTTCCCAGTTTCCACTACTATATTTGGCACTGAATTTTCAAACACAAAAGTTCTATTTATGGTGATATCATCTTGGCCTAGAGGGGAAGAATTTAAAGCAGCAAATTGACTGATAGAATCCATTACAAACTACCTCAATAAGCAGCATTTTATAAACTTCTGCTGAACTGATAGATTGAGGATAAATTATGATTTAAGCCATTGAAAGCAGCCATGCCATGCAATAGTAGTTAAAAGTCGAAATTTTTATGCGCAAGCGGAAATACATAAAGAAAAATATCGCCAATTTTTTATTTACACAGTTGATGTCAAATGCTATTGGTCATAATATCGGCTAACGTCTTACCCAATATGTAGCTTCTAGTCTTCTGTCTTCAAAATGTTTAAGCTCTGAAATTTTCACGAAAACGTTTCTTGATAAAGTGTCTTGGAAACGTACTTGCTATTTCTTTCAAGTTACAAGTTATTAAACTGCTTTAAATGGATTTCCTCCCTATCCTGCATGTGGACATCAGTTTGATTGGGTTATACTAAGACCAAACAGCCAATCAAATTAAATTGCCTATGCGGACTTGCGTAAGGCACATCTGATAGAAGCCAGAAATGTCATATATTAATTTTCTCTTTTTAAAGAGGATCAAAGGAGTTTTCAGACATGGATATGAGGGACAGGAAGTATTTCTGATCACAGTACGACTGTCAATACACTCAGAACAATCACGTGTGATATTGTAACACTCTAATGCAACAAAAGAAGGTCGCTGTGGTCTACATTTCACATTTAAATGTCTTTACATTTTTGCATTTAGGTCATTACAAATTGATTTTGGCATCCTGTATAATATCTGTTGTACATAGGTCATACAACTTTATGAATGGGTGATGTAGATCAGTAATACAACCACATTAAACAAGTAAGTTGCTGTGACCCCTATTTCAGATTTCACTGATTTATGTTTAATCTCAAGCGCTGTTCATGTCAAAATCACCAACAACTATGTGATTGTATGCTGGATAGTAATACACCCTTACAGGCAAAGAAGATATTGTGACCTACATTTTACATTTTCATGTCTGTTTCAAACGTTCGTGTTTGGTTGACTGCCACAGAGGATTTTTACCCCCTCTATATTACCATTAAACCTATATTAAACAAAGTTGTTGAGATGATTAATCTTGATGAGTATTTCACTATCATTTAGTAGGTCACAATGACACATATTTTAGTTTTCATTGGCCTCGTAAAATATTGTTTTATTGTTGATGCTTACATTGTTAAACTAGATAATTTGTAAATCTATTTTAGTACCATACACTTACCAAATAGGCCAGTTGTGACCAACATTTCCGATAGTATTGACTTAGGTAATTCTCTGAATTGCACTCATTATCACATCCTACCCTATTAAAAATCTGGAAACTTGTTGATGCGATGCATCTTTATGAGTGCCATTCCTTTATTTCAGCAATTGGCCATTATACTTCAATGAATTGGGTTAAATTACGTGTTTGCTGTTCAACTCACAAACACTGTTCATCTAGAATTATTAAATTGATTAGGATTTGCATCTCTGATATTACCACACCTTTGCAATAAAAGAACTATGGCAAGCTTGTAATTAATTATCTAATGTCTTTGGCATATAATCCTACATAGAATCATGAAACATTTTCAGTGAATACACCTTTTTCATTTTATTTTTTCTCTCGTTAAAACAGGTATCTATGCAATATATTGTAATCTTCAATGTTTTTGTGTCAATGACATATATTCCATATTAATTACTATGTGATAAGTTGCCATCAACAGGATTATTGTAAATATACATGCGAATGAGTATAGCAGTTAGATGAGGGGCCTGGATGGTGTATGTTTTTCAATATTTCTGTCAGCTGTAGTGGATAATCAAGGTAATTACTGATGCCCGAAGTATACTAAATCTTGTGTTACATTCTGTCACTCCATGGTTAATCGAAGCCTGTGACTTTGACCCAGAAAAAATCCTGGTTTCTAGAGGTGGACAATGATGATTTTTGATAAACATAATTTAAGAAGAATGATCTTTAAAGGAATAAATCAAAATGACATTAATCATTATCAACTTATTACATCTACGTTGATATCATATAATTTTTTTTATAATGTTTTATGTCCCGTATGACAAGAAACGCACAGTCTTTTTTGTGCCGATCAAGAGTATAAATTTTAAATTTGCAAAAGATGAAACATTTATATGTAAAGAGATTCAAATTGAAATAAAAGTTTAATTGGAATAGTAACGAACATGTTGTTTTAAGATCATTGTAGTCGTAGCCTATTTTCTGAAGACTACCAAAATTTTCTCGGAAGTGAGCTATGTATTTATTGGCTTGAATTATGATTCATCCTCCTATGGTACATGAATCAATCTGTGCAAGTAATTTATTTTCTTTTTCTCTTAGTGAATCACGGTACTGTATTACCTTTGCTTTACCACATTTTCGGATTTCTCCATGAGTATGATCACATAGGACATTGTACCAGTTCAGGCTGACATAAATTACAAGCACAAAGAACAATAAGATGAAACAAATGCTACGGCCTTTTTTATGTTTTCAATATACCAACATGTAAAATATTTCACGTCTTCCACATTGTGACACGTTTATTATGTATACATTTTTAGATCACAAAAAACGATTTACGTTCTGATGTAGACACAGTTGCTTTGGAAACATTTAAGTTTTAAGAAACATATACAAAAGATTTCAATGTGTGGTGTAGACAATTACAAGAGCTGATTATTTTCCATGTAGTACAAACGTAACTATGTTTGATTTAAATCTGTAAAAGTACATAGGTTGAACGATCATGGACTAATCCTTTACTTGTACATTCTAGAGTAGGCAAAGAGACTGATGAGAAGAAAGCACTCAATAATCCTACACTGAAGGACCTGCAGTTCTCCTTTAAAAACGACATGCCAAAAATGGACAGAAACAATGGCTCTTCATCCAACTTATTAAGGACTTCTAACTCAGTAGCGGAAAGACATAGCAATGGTGACTTAGTTGGAGTCTCTCTTGGAGATATCCATGGATCAGTCTCTATAAGTAAGTGTAAACTTGATTTATTTTATGCCAAATGTATGCACAGCTAATACATCTGGATGGTTCACGAAATGTAATTAGAGATCCAGTGTAGGTTGGGCACTCTCTTTAAGGGGCATCTTCTGCTGAAAATGTGTATAACTTTATCTATAAATTTGAAACAAGTCCAAAGCAGCATTTTGTGTTTTCATGGGGTGATAGGATTTGAATCCCTACATTATATCAAACTCGCTATTTATGCAGAATCGGAACAAAATAGATATAGTTTAGTGTATGTAACACACGGTAAATAAGAATATTTTAGCTTCATTAAGCTGTAATGAATAGAATCAGTGTAATTTTAGAGACCTATTCTTTAGCTAGTAATACTTTTTACATCATTTTATGTTTAAAAAAAAATATTTCAGTGAAAATAGCTATTGCTAAATTTGCCAAACTTTAATGCTCACTAACAGTTTTAAATTATAAAATATATTTTTGGACGTTTGGACCCTGGGATGGGGGTGTGAATTGGTTGCTGAAAGTAATGGCACCATGTGAGGCTATGTCAAAATTCTATTAACCTATAATGAAGGTCTGAAACCAGTACAAGTTCTAACTAGAAAACTGCAGTAAGGTCTTATTATACCCATGTTCTTCAGAGTTATTGCTACTTCTTTAAATAGTACATACACACACCCGTGTCTCTATCCCATTCAGCTCTGTCCCGAGGAGGTCGATCCAAATTTTGAATTTTATGTGTACATCTACACACCAACTCCAAAGAGGTATGGCTTTGTTTTAAGCCACATTAACTGATTGGAGGAGCTGGGTGTCATTATCATACAAGCCCTGAAATCACTACACATTTCATAAATAATCACAAAAGTGTCTACCCCCTGCTCTTCCAAGATGAATTCCAAGGGGTGGAATGAAAGTATGAAACACTGCATGTCTGTAGACAATCCCGTATCTAAGGAATCTAGCTGTTTTGCTAACCTTACTTTTCTTATCTCAGTCTAGTTGTCTCAGACCGGTCATCTCAGTCAAGGTGTCCCCGCGCTTGGAACTACTTTTGAAAAAATAAACCTTTTTCTCACCCATGCGACAGAGGAATCTAGCTGTTTTGCTAACCTTACTTTTCTTATCTCAGTCTGGTTGTCTCAGACCGGTCATCTCAGTCTAGGTGTCCCCGCGCTTGGAACTACTTTTAAAAAAAGAAACCTTGGTCTTCTGCTATGCCTGACGTAGTTGTTCGAAAATCAAACAACAACAACAACAGACAAATATATTAACATAGTAACTTAAGGTCTCTCCAGTTTTGAGAACACACCATACAAAACATTTCGAGAGAGACAGAGATACACACGCACACGATGTTGAGCTTTTTGGCATTATGCTAGTTCGTTCCACACAGCATAGTCAGTTTTATCCTATCTGCATGCCTGACTCAGTACATTTTCAGGTCAGTGTCATTAAAAGCAGCTAAAGCTACTTAACTAGTTTTAAATACTTCGTGTGAAACAAATTATATACTGTTAGCTACATTTAATGACGCTGACCTGAAAATTGACTGTGCTACAGATAGGATCAAATTTTCAATGCTGTGTGAAATGAACTATGATAGAAAACACTGATCTATGCACACAGCCTATAGACCTATAAACGTCATAGTCTTCCAACGCTGTTAACTACAGAAAACTTAGTAACAGCCAGAAATGTGTTATGTCAAACATGCTTTATTCTAATGAAAATTAAACATTTTCTTGTGATACATATTAACTATTTATTGTCAATTTCATATAACATCCATATATTAAAAGTGATAATACCTGAAAACTATGCAACGTTTTATGTTGTTATTGTTTTTGGCTCACGCATAAAAACTGTGTACTTCGGATGACACGTCACGCCACAGTCCTCATTAACATATTTGTATTAATGCACCGCATGTAAACATTGGCGCGTGAACTATACTGCACAATTAACGGTATTCTTTCTTACTTTAAATGATAATGTTGGGTGAGAAAAAGAATCTACGTGGGGAGACAAATAATGTAACCCCGTGACTGGGATTTCCTTGTCTCGGCCCAAACCCCAACATAGATTCTATATTTCTCACCCATGCGACAGAGGAATCTAGCTGTTTTGCTAACCTTACTTTTCTTGTCGCAGTCCAGTCATCTCAGTCAAGCTATCCACGCGCTAGGGACTACTTTTAAAAAAATAAACCTTTGTTATCTTCTGCTATGCCTGACGTAGTTGTTCTAAAATCAAACAACAACAACAACAACAAATAAATATATAACAAAACAACATAGTAACTTAAGGACTCTCCATTTTTGAGTAAACACCATTCAAAACATTTCGAGAGAGACAGACACACACACGCACACGATGTTGAGTTTTTTGGTATTACGATAGTTCGTTCCACGCAGCATAGTCAGTTTTATCCTATCTGCAGGCCTGACTCAGTACATTTACAGGTCAGCGTCATTAAATGCAGCTAAAGCTACCTAACTAGTTTTAAATACTTCGTGTGAAGCAAATTATATACTGTTAGCTATATTTAATGACGCTGACCTGAAAATTGACTGTGCTACAGATGGGATAAAATTCTCAATGCTGTGTGAAATGAACTATGATAGAAAACACTGATCTAAGCACATAGACTATAGACCTATAAACTTCATAGTCTTCCAACGCTATTAACAACTACAGAAAACGTAGTAACAGCCAGAAATGTGTTATGTCAAACATGCTTTATTCTATTTTTGTTGAGCATCTCCATTGCGCCCCAGTTGAATCAAAAATATACCTAAAATATTTAGTGACAAATAATATACTTACCAGCCAGAAAAAATCATTTATCCGTCAACACATTACTCCATAAGCAAATTTCACGGTAAGACTTACCATATTTCCAAGACAGAAAAATAAATTTTCAAAGAATCAGTAAACTTGAAAGTTTAGCACATGGTTATCGGCTGGGGTCCGTATTTGGAGGGTCTTTTATGCACGGAGGTACTTTTACAATCAATATTAATTACAACACAAGTACGTCACAAACAGTTGCACCTCCTCTAAAGAAAAGGAGAGTTATATATGATAGTGACACGGATCTCTAATTACCCGTGAATAACCCAAGCACTCATGCTACATGCATATACACTACAAGAGAGCTGTGGGCTGAGTACAGTTTCATTATGTACAATATAATTTTATAAACTGGAACTAATGAAAATGAAACATTTTCTTGTAATAAATGTTAACTATTTATTGTTAATTTCATATAACATCCATATATTAAATGTGATAATACCTAAAAACTATGAAACGTTTAATGTTGTTATTTTGTTTTGACTCACGCATAAAAACTGTGTACTTCGGATGACACGTCACACCACAATCCTCATTAACATATTTGTATTAATGCACCGCATGTAAACATTGGCGCGTGAACTATATTGCACAAGGGAGAAGTACTTCCTTACTTTAAAGGATAATATTGGGTGAGAAAAATAATCTACGTTGGGGTTTGGATTTAGACAAGGAAATCCCAGTCGCGGGGTTACATTATATGTCTCCCCATTCGGCAAGCCTCGTGGGGAGACAAATAATGTAACCCCTTGACTGGGATTTCCTTGTCTCGGTCCAAACCCCAACATAGATTCTATATGTGACTGCACAATGCAGGTTGTCATAGATGTCACTTTGAATTAGATTTCAGATGGTCAATACCTGATCAATCAAGATTCCGTGTGTATCATATTATTTGAATTTGTCATTTGAGATTTTACCTGCCTTTCATTCAAATGCCACTACATTACAGTACCGAGTCACTGAACTTAATTTGGAACATTATATTATAAAACTAAGATATTTTGTACCTTTTGATACGTCTGGAGCTTTTTTGGGAGAAGGAAGTTTGTTTTTAGAGATTTAATAACATCGACCTTCAACTTAAACATACATCTATATATGAAGTTCAGAGAATCTTCTTTCAGCATAACCAATGTACTTAAATAATGCTAATCATAACAATTATATTATCTTATGAGTCCGGTTCAACTGTAAAACAACATATGCCCTGATCTGTATCCGGATTATGCGATGGCAGATCAGTGTCTTTATCATTTGTCCCAGTTTTCTACTGGTTACTTCTACCAACGTTTACAGCCTCAGATCTGACTACGCAACATACCACAGCAGATCAGAGGCTATGTATCTAGCAGATGGACCCGATCTATAAGCAAGTATATACAGTATGCTATTTAGGAATCATCAGCGCAGGAAATTTGGTACTGTATTTTCTGTAATTATTTTATTATACTGGTAAAAAACCAAATGAGCTTATGCGATGGCTTGAGTTCATTGTCCATAGTTTCAAGGTTTCTACCTCAACTGTCTTGCCTAGGTCAATGACTTGCTGTCCAGGTTTGTTATACCACTGTTGTCTGCCCAGACAGTTATCATGGCCCGTTCATGACAGCACAAACGCAGTCCCTGTCATGAAATGCAAATTTCGCTGTATTTTCCTGGTAAATGTTTGAAGGTAAAGTTATATCCTGGTGTAGGATTAGAGACGGATCGCCTTTGCATGTGTATAAACTCACACTCTTTGGCTGTGCCAACCTCTTATTAGGATGCGTTCATCTTTTCAGTTTTTAGCAGCCATCATGCTTTCAGTCATATCGCTATAATGTCTGCAGTACGGCAGTTTATAGTGACGTCTAGAGGAAGGACATCATGCCGCAGACACGTAGCATGATGTCGCACCTAATCACATTATCCTGACACAAGGCCAACCAGTCATAACCTCTTACTGATGAGAGCCTAGCGAGAGAGCTGTTAGTACCATTTTTAGAAGTCTTTGTTATTACTCAGCTGGGGTTCGAACCCGCAACCTCCTGCATCCGAAGCAGACACTCTAACCACTAGGCCACCGGAGCGCTCAATGTGGAAGTGTAAGATATTTGGCAGAAAAAAGAATTTGATTTAGTTCTCTCTGAAAATATTTACCCAATCATATTACTATCAATCTCCCTGCAAATGTGAGAATCCTATTATATCATACTGGCCATATCTGGTATACGCCTGGTCAATGAGGGGAGTTAATCTGTGAGAGTTACTTCCTTTTGAGGATATTACAAATTTTTTTTCGGTCTTTCATGGAGGGCTGCATCCAGGATAGCAGAGAATAATTTCCTAATGTAAATGATAAGTATTAAATCAAAAGTCTGTTTTTCATTTCCAATGAATGGAACGGATTTAGGTATTACCTCTATTTTATCCTCGCTCAGCATAATAATTATTGATGTCAAGCATCATTAATGGCGTCCACACCAAATATGGTAGATTAACAGACATATACATAATGCATATTCTTTCATTGAAATCACTGCATTATTCTGTTCATTCTCATCTTTTGCAGATTTCAACAAGGACCTTGTAAAGAACACAGGAGTTTGGCTATGTCTTCAGCAACTTAGAGCAATGATAATTAAGAAGATGGTGCACACCTTGAGGAATAAAATTGTCATATTTTTTCAGCTTCTTTTGCCTGTCGTGTTCACAGCCCTGGCTCTTTCAACTGAAAAGTCCCAGCCAACATCTCGAGTTGACCCCCCTCTGAAACTTGACCTCAGTCCTTTTGGAAGAACAGTGGTGACTTATGGAAATGGGAACAATGGCAGTGCCTTTCAAAACTCGTTAATAACGAAATACAAGAACAATCTACAAGGGCAGGATGCTACATGCTGGGACTACACCAAATTTCAAAACATTGACAACTTTTTTCTGTCAGAAATCAACAGAATAGGGATTGGAACATTTAATAAGAAATACATAATTGGTGCAAATTTTTTATCCGAGCCTTCTGCAGTGGATGGAATGACAAAGACTATTTCGCAAGTCCTATACAATGGACAGCCGCTTCATGCAGTAGCAGTTGCTTTGGCTAAGACCATGGACAGTCTTCTGAAATACTACACAGATGAAAAGCACTCCATCTCAACAATCAATCACCCATTTCCTAAGAGAATTTCACAAGAGAACAATAATTACAATGAAAGCATATTCATGGTTGACTTGACTGGCTTTTTAGTTGGACTTTTCCTTGTTTTGGGAATGGCCTTAACTTTGTCTACCTTTATCATCTCTTTAATCAAGGAGAGAGCTAATGGATCGAAGCATCTCCAGATTGTTTGTGGAGTTGGTTACCTGCCATTCTGGTTTGGAAATTTCGTCTGGGATTTTGTCAACTATCTGATGCCAGTGATTGCCATTTTGATTGTATTTGCAGCATTCCAGACTACGGCTTATATTAACAACAACAACCTTGGAATCGTGTTCTTGGTACTGGTTCTCTTTGGATGGAGTCAGTTACCGTTTGGCTACATGTTCAACTTTGCGTTTAAAACTGCTGCCACTGGAATGGTAGTTGTTAGCATGGTTAACATTCTTTTAGGTAGGTACATAACGCTTCTAAGTCTGAGAAAATTAATTCAATTATTGGTATTATGCCCAATCAAAGTCCTGTGTCAATTGAAGGCGCTTGATTGCAGAATTCATCACAACGTCTAACAATATATCAATCATAAAATCGAAATATTATAAATCATATCTACGAACCTTATTTTGTTTATATCATTAAACTTCCCCTATATTCACAAAATTCCACCTTTTTTCAAAATTAGTTCAAAGCTATTCTGATCAAAATAATACAGTTAATAATATATCAGATTCAGGAAAACATTTTAGACTGATACTACTTTTGCTTATGTCTACAAGATATAGACACAGAACTGCAAGTACGTTAGTGTTTCACTTTTCATACTGATGTTTACTAACACACAAAGATCACATCAATTATTACATCAACCACATCAGTTACCTATCGGGAATTGTGCCAAACCACGTGAAATCGCCAGTTACTTATGACAACTACCTAGCAAATCCAGATCTCCCAGAGTAAAATATATTACTTAGGCTGCAGATAGATAGGGTGATCTCCCCACGATACTAGAATTGGTGTCAAACCACGTGAAATCACCAGTTACTACTTTTGCTCCTGCCGAGTAGCATGTTCTATGCCTCACAAAATCCATACAAGCCGTTTGGAAGTTTTCTACCTGAGAATGAGTTTCATCTTTACTATAATTATGGACTTGACCAGCTTTTAAGTTCGATATTTTCCTTATAATGAGCATGGTCCACACTTTGTTAGTGGAGCTGCTTACTTGTCTTTCTGGTTTGGAAATTTAATCTGGGATTTTGTCAACTACCTGATGCAAGTAATTGTTTTTCCTTATGATGAGAATGCCCTTCATTTCGTCTACTTTATCATTGCTCTATTCAATGACAGAGCTAATGGATTGTTAGTGGAGTTGGTCACCTGTCATTCTTGTTTGAAAATTTCATCTGGGATTTTGTCAAGTACCTGATGCCAGTAATTGCCATTAAAATCATATTTACAGCATTCCAACAACAGCTTATATTAGCAATAGCAACTTCGTAATGTGTTCTTGGTACTTGAACTCTTTGGATGGAGTCAATTACCATTTGTCCACATGTTCAACTTTGAAATTAAAACTGATGCTACTGATATGGTATTTGTTAGCATGACAATGTTATTCTAGGTAGGTAAATAATTGTAAATCTGTGAACATTAGTGAACATATTGACATTAAAGTGAATTTACAAGATTCTGCACACTTGAATTCGAGGATCCGCGCTTGATCTCATCAGTCATGTTAATTTCTAAAACTTACAGAAAGTCATGAAATATAAAAATATACATTATATTTGCAAGCCCTATTTTTATTTATATATTAGATATTCCCTCTATTAAAAAAAAATCCAACTTCTTTCAAAGGATGCAACCCCAGTCCAGGAAGTAATACTAATTTAAGCCTCTCTATCACCTATCTGTAACTAGATGCAGCTGCAGGAGAGATCCATGGAGGAAATTAGCAGGAACACTTCTCTTCCCAGAAGAGAAGAGGTGGTAGCCCTCCATCTTCCAAGGATTCCCATGGGTGCTTCACTAGTCTTCTTTTTAGAGGCATGTTCAAATATATCAGAAAACATATAACAGTTATATAATATGCCCTCTCTATAACATAGCAATGATACCGACCTCATTTGCAGGAACATCCTTCTCTGGGAAAATCCCGTATTGTTTACATCAGTAAAATATAGTGGAGATGGGGAGGATATTAAACGACCAGTCTCTGACCTCATAATTCTGGAATTGTCTGGTACCCAAAATGCGTGGAACATTTTGGATGATTATAGATCTCACCACCTAAAACATGTTGTTTTTTTTTTTTTTTGGCTTTTTTTTTTCGGGAGGAACCATTCATTATAGAGACAACAGCTTAAGTCCAGAACATCATATGGCCAATCGACTGGACAGTTTCTGTTGATTCTCAGGAGGCATACTCTCATATGACAATTTTACCTCCTAACAAGAAGTATTTCCGATTGTCTTTGTTCATGTGGTTTCACAATTGCATGCTTTGTTGTTGCCTCTACCCTGAAGCATTACAAGAGTGATATGAGCAGATGCTGCCCACTTGAGGTCACAGGGGATTTCTATCCTCAAGTATTTCTATGCGTTGTAGAGCCTCACTGGCCTCTTCGAGTTCCTCGAACTTACCTACCGGCTGCTGGTCCGTAGGTACGCGCTGGGATTCATTCCAAACCTAGATAAATCAGATCTGGTTCCATGACAGGATTTTCTATACTTCACGATTAATTAACTCGTCAACAGGGGATTAGGTCATGTTCTCGAGATTGAACAGACATAATCTAGACGTTTTTAGAGAAGCTGCACAGCATGTCTTCATTGTCAGCTTGTTTTTATCTATGCATACTGGGGATCTTGAATTTCGTGGTGGACCTGGTTCCCCTGGGGAGATTATATTTTCGCCAACCTCGTATTTCTTCTGGCATATTGACAAATGCACATGGAACCCTGAACAGCTCAGATTTGTCTTTGATTAGAATGTATCAACATGTGAGTTGTTGGAGCAATTGGAACTACCAATGACCCTATGCAGAGCTCCTAACTATATTCATATATTCACGGTAACATCAAATTTATGATGGGATGCGCACTTTGAGCCAGATGACTACTTTTTAATGTTTCTGTGTCACTGGATGAATCTACCCTCCAAAGAAACAATTGGAAATGATGGAAGTATTTTTATCCCCACAGGTGTCTATCAACTAAGTAAGGAGTCGTTGTGCGATGGTCTCCTCCGATAACACGCCGGTTGTAGCGTACCTCAAGGCAACCAGGAGACAAACATGCTTGTTTTCTGTGTGTGGAGATCTTGAACTTCCTTTATCAGCAACTTGGAGGGAATGACCTTCATGGGTTGTCATTTTCTAGACAGGAGAAATATTTTGTTTGTCTAGATTTGCAAGGTAGTCATCATTGCATGGTCTCTGCCAATTCACAGAAAAGTCACTGTTCAGACTGCAGGGGAAACATTTGGTGGCCTTGTTCACAACGAGACTCAACCATAGATCCACTTTTACACCTCCCCAATCTCAAATCAGTGGGCCTAGGCATTGGGCGCTTTCAGTCTGAGGTTGGAATCCATATTCGCTTTTGTATTCCCAAGGATCGGAATGATTCAAAGGAAAGACCTGGTTTTGCAGGAAATTCTCCACCTTCATGCTTGCTTCATCTCAGACAATTCATTCACTGGGACAAGTTCTGAGACAAGAATGCCAATTCCATCGTTCAGGTCAGGTGGTGACCCACGTCCAAAGTCTTTGGTTCGAAACGGAGTTTCATCTGCGAATGGAATAGTAGGAAATGCTTTAATCCATATGAGGGATGTGAGAGAGAGAGAGAGAGTATTTTGAGCTGCAGACACCTGTTACTCGCTCACTAGTGTCTTGATGCAATCTTTTATGTGTCGTGTGGTCTTTGTCAATCGTCTTTTAAAAGACCCTTGGCCTTAAAACTCTTTTCCTCCTCTCTTTCCATCTAGGAGACGAAGGCTCGAGCATTATGCCTGGTCTATAGAAGAGGTAATTTACGGTTCAACGGCAATTATGAGTAGGTTTCTGGTTTTGTCAACTAGTTTTTAAGCAAAATATACCTTCTTTTTGGTAGCTACACACTCTATTGAGGTATCCTGTCTGAGTGATATCTGCACTAGGCCTGATCACGATAGACTCGTATGCCCAGGTTTGCTATTGAGCTTCTATTTGGCCACTTCGAAGGAACGAAAGAAGAGTAGTCCTTTTTCCTCCCTATTGAGGGTTCTGCTGAAAGTTTGGCATGCACTGTTGGTAGTAGGATATCCTCACGATCATAATGGCTCAATCTTGTCTTTAATGAAAGGGATCTTTCATTCATGAAAGTAAAATTGAACTATTGCTGCCTCATGGACTGATTTAACTCATTTCTAATTAGAGGATGTTTTGAAATGCGCGTTTTGGCTGTTACATTCAACATGGTCTGCAGAGCGACTGGTTTTGTATTATTGATGTTAAAATGCCAGTTATGAAATACATACCTGTAGCTATTGCCAGATATCCGCCTCCCACCCCACTCTGATGTCCCACAAGTAGTAAATGACCCTAACAATGATGGAGGTTATTCCACAAGGGTCCTTGGTGAGGTATACTTTCTTGGTCTGTGTTCTTTCTCCAGCTAGACTTCTGGACCTTCCATATAAAGGGAGGATGGAAAGGAAAGCAAAACAATACAAATCAGTATGTACGACATCATTGCAAAAATACACAAATAAATAAATAAACTACAGTTTTGCAACATAATACACAAATGGTTATAAAACATAGTAACATCAACAGATGACTAAGTTGCTCAATTTTCTTCGCCAATATTAATAATATGTTGATAGTAATTCAGATGAAAATTGTATATTTATATCAGATTCTGGATATTTTTCAAGCTAATATTACATTTGCCTTGGTATGAAGGCTGTATACCTAGATCAGCTGGTACGTTAAGTTTAACTTTTCATATTACTTTTCACTAACAAGCAAGTAGCATGTGCTTTATTGCTTCTAAGTTAAGTTTTAAGGGTATGATTCATATCACCCTATTAATTTTCCTGCCTCTCCCTTTCTCTCCCTTTTGTAGAGGTCATTTGCGCGCTAGCTGTAATTCATGGCGGCATCTCTGAGCTTAAGAATTTGTCAAAACGTAGGAGATATGCTTGTTTTCATACAAATGTATCCTTAGTAAATGCTTGTACCATATGAGGAAATTTGGTGGGCTTATTATCAAGAACGGGCTTATTATCAGATACATATGGACTATCATCAGACGGGGCCCCAAGTGACCGATTGGTCTAAAGCGCTCACCGTTACAGATCATTGCCATCTCTAGTCTCTGGTTCGGCCAGTGTGGTTATGTGAGACAGCATGCCAGTAGCTTTTCGCGGGTCGCTGGTTCTTTCTGGGGTTTTCGCATGTTTTTCGTTCACCATTTCTACTGGCCGCCATGTATAGCCTATCTTGTGCTGAAAAATGGCGTTAAAGTCTACATGAACAACAACAACAACTCTCATCTGACAGCACTCTATCTGCATAGCAGATCTGGATTTGTGCAGTTTACAGTATTGTGCATATGATATATGAGGGCCAATAATGTATATTGGTGTATTTTGTTCCAGATACTATGGTTTTATATCTTCCAACATTATTGTCGTTAAGTCAGTTGAGGACCTAACATCTTACTGCAACTTATTTTGTTTTGTTCCTAAGAGTTGCAATCACTTAGAAATAATTTATAATTTTTTTTAAACTTTACAGGTGTTGCTGCTTTGGTGTCAACATATAGTCTTAACTTAGTCAATAGTAATGTCAGTGACATTGTAGAGTGGTGTTGTCTAGCATTTATTCCACTCTATAATGTAGGAGAGGCCATCAAAAACATACATGTCAACTATGGTTACAGAGAATACTGTGCGCAGAAATCGTATGAGTCAGTGTGTCAAGGTATTTTAATTCCTCTCTGCTTTTAGTCTGCCGTTGGGTTTTAATGGTTATCTCCCTTTCTGATAAATATCTTTATGCAAAGACATTTGGGGAAGGGAATATTAACTAGAAATTTAACCGCTTGGGGTTGTCTTCCATTACCTTTCTTGGTACATCAATGTACATAGCTACAGTAAATCTGAAACGTCATTGATAAATCCGGAAAGATAAGCAGGATTAGTTTCTTCAGAATAATGATATTTCATATTTGATATCAGTTTCAGCATGCAACATCATGGGGATTATGAAAGTAAACATTGCATAATCGAAAAGTATTTTATCACCACCCAGAGTATACTAATGTAATAATGCATAATTATGGAAACCAAATGTTTCAAAGTGTGACTCATTATTCTGTTCTTATTTAAAGGCATTTTCAATGTATTTTCCCAGCAGATAAGCAATGTTTAAGAAATACAGTTTGAGTTCTTTGCAATCAACGCGGCTTTTTTTCTCATTTACAGACTCGTGTAAAGGCATCGCTTGTTTAAGGTATCAGGACAGCTACCTGGCATGGGAATCGCCAGGAATTGGTAGATTATTAATCTTCATGTTCCTTCAAGGATTCTTCTATTTTTCGTTGGTATTCTTCATTGAATCTGGACTGGTCGTCAGAATTATTTGCAGTGTCAGGAACTCTATTCCAGCAATAGCTGGTTTTCAGGTCCTCCAGAATGATAGAGCCACAGATAATGATGTGGAGGCAGAGAAGGAAAGAATCAACAACACAACCCTTTCATCACTATTGCAGACAGACTCTTTGATATTAAAGGTAAGGTAAGGTATCCATTAAATGTGCATCTATTTACATAATGAATAAAGTACATTACCTGCAAGGTCGTTTCATCATCCAGCAACGTAGCAGATGCTAAATAAAACTAAGTGTTAGAGAGTGACCATGTTGTGTGAGTGTAATTCATGCACTGACTCCATACACTCGCCAGGTGAGGTTACGCAGATTAATTATACACCTGTGTCACATACATGGAAAACAGTGCAGTAAGTGCACATCACTAGTAACTACACAGACATAAGTGGGACACTTTGAAATAACAGGAATACGATTTTTAATAACAAGAATATGAGAGATTTTAATATATTCTGCGATATTTTATTCTGTCGTCTTCCATCTCCACCAATGCAAAATGCAAACAAATTGAATTTGGATCTACTTTGATAATATTTTAGTAAGGTGCAGAGATGTGGAATATAAGCACAATCATATCTGAATTTCTCCAACATGCAGCTTTTTATAAAAAAAATGTTAAAGATCTCTCCTGGCTCAATATGCCACAATGGAGAAAATGGTTTGATAAACATCTTACCATACATGTTCGATTCCAACTGCAAACAGAATATACCCTGATCTTCCGTTGCCTAAAGCGTCCGCAGAGCAGGGTCTATTTTCTTTGTTCTGTCGATTATTCCTACGAAACTGCATATACGCAGATATGCCAGAGCATTATGAAATGGCTGTACTGGGTCTGTACAGTTTGAATTTTACTTCGAATTTTAAGCAAGTAAAGATGCTATTCTGTGAGAAATTGATTTTAAGAGTGGTGATGTAATGTTGCAAAATATTCTGTAAGATTGGTTTAGTTAAAGTATTTTAGCTATGTATAATATAAACAGGAGCATTTTATGATCTCTTGTCTGTCATAGCAATTAATGAATCATTGGTTCATCCACCTGTTTGTCAAGTGTTAGCCAATTGTTGTTAATGATGTCGCTCTGACTAGTGCTATCGCAGTCTTCTATGAGTGTTATATCGACTGGTTTGTCAGAGCTTATTGTAACTTTCATGATTCTGACTTCATAATATATGCAAATTATATCAGAGTAGAGCCAAATTGTTGTGTTCTTAGAAAAATATATAATGTTGCCCTGTGAAATGAGTATTTTCAATTTCTTAAACATTCCTTTAAGATTACATTGAGACTGTCTGCAGATAGAGTTGAATATATATTTCATTTTCTGTTGGTTCATTTCCGTTATGGAGAAATTAAGTCTGAACAATACATATGGTAAGTTATTGTCGTACAACGGTGTTTTCACATGAAGAATTGTTTGCTCAAAGCTGTCGTTATGTCGTGAAAAATGCCATCTAAATCATCAAAGGTAAAAAGGTAAAGTCTTTGCCTATATGACTTAAATGCTTTCTAACATACCTTGTCTATCAAATTTAGAATTTGACGAAGTACTATGGGAATTTCCGAGCTGTGAATAACATCAGCGTGGGTATCCCAGCAGATGAATGTTTTGGTTTGCTTGGGCAAAATGGAGCAGGAAAAACTACAACCTTCAAAATATTGACTGGAGAGGAGAGGGCAACAGTTGGAGAAGCCTATCTGCAGGGCTGCTCCATCAATGACAACATTAGAGAGGTATGGGTGTACAATACTCGTATATAATGCGTAATCTATCCGGAAACAGTTCCGAGCCAGTATATCCAAGAAAATAGACCCAGGTCTGATCAGGTCTGTCAGCTAAATTCATACGAAAGAGTTGTATTGTATGCAGATATCATAATTCGGCGCATTGAAATTTTGTGACTTATTATTTATTGCAAATGTTCAGGTTTTTTTATTAATAATCAAATACAATCAAAATATAGGTCATAAGAACTATCCGAAGTTTGAACACTGAGAAGGAGAGTGGCAAATTACATTGTGCATGGTTACCTCAAAAATCAGATCAGTCAAAGGTAAGATAATTTCTTTCAGATCAATTGGGAAATCAATTTAACAGTTCTCATGTCAACATAATATTTGAGCTGCATATCATGATGACAGCTTTTGAACCACTTACATATCATTTCCAAACATTTCTTGTTGTTGTTGTTGAAAGGTTTATGTAACACCTCAGTATACATAATAACGTGCCTGGTGTGCATTAACATAAACAATCATTCCCAGTTTAATTATATAGCAATTGAATGGACATCTGCAAAAGAGTTAACCAGTCGGTATCATTTTTACATACCATGATCAGCGTGATAATTTATTATATGACTTCCGGTCATCTTCACATTAGTAGATGCCGTTATTTATAATCAGTAAAGTTTGTGAATTGACACATTACAGGAGCAATGCTATCATTTTCAGACCCATCGAAACCTGCCAGTAGCATGCTCATCCCGACCACCCCTCGGGACCTTCAAGTTTTTAACATGATCCAGCTAGAAAATTCCCAGAAGTAGCACCAATTCATGTCTTCTTCTCACCCATTTTCGGCAAGACAATGCGGCCAGAAGAGGTTTAGGCGGAATTCTGCAGAGTCATCCATCTTCCATAAGGAATGGTGGATGACCCTAGGGACTCTTACCCACTACTACCATTCATCCCTCTTCCCATAAATTGCCACGGGTGCTAAGCTACCCGCCCTTTTGAAGATATGGTTGGGCTTAATGGAAGATGTGTGGGGCCCTTTCTATACTAAAGGAAACTTACCGACATTATTCAGGGAGCATCTTCCCCTTTCAAGGGCGTTTATTCTTTTTCAACATTCAAAACTGGTTTATTAAAGCAGTGCACACTCTTCTGAAGAAGAGCATAGTAGAGAAGGTGATAAACGACCAATCTTCGGCTTTCTACTCTGCAGTGCATTAAAGCCTGGCAATTGGACATTCTTCTTCAATCTTCACAATACACACAGTCACATTCTAATTCTCCTCCATATAGTAAATATCTTCTGAATCAGGAGGACGTGTTTGATTTTGAGGTCTGTTGTTCACCTAGACGTCTCTTGAAGACTGCTGCCCAACTTAGGGCTCTAGTCATCTTCCAATTGATCCACAGTGGCCTCCTGGAGTCATTTGTGCAAGGTCTATTCCGCTGATGGTTAATGGTGAACAAACCTGGACTTAGTCAAAACCTTGAGAAATCATATCTTATCACTTCTCAGGATTTTGTTTACAAGGGTATGAACTTCCAACTTTTGCTTTATTCCAATAGACAAGATAGACAAAGTCCTATCTCTTTTGGCGGCACTCCAAGCCATGTCTTCATCGGCTCGCATACACCCACTATTTGAACTCTGCAGCAGACCTGGTTCCGCTAGGGAGACTGTACATGTGCTCTCCAGTTTCTTCTTCCAGCAAATGGGGATCAATCAAGGATCACTAATAAGCTCCCATTTCTCTTTCACTTGAGCTGGAGAACCAGTTAAGACCAGTTTCTGAACGGAGTGCCAATGCACGAACCCGAGCCCCACTCCTATGTGTACACTAACGAGTCAGATTCAGGTTTTTGCTCTCGATTGGAGCCAGAAGGTGCAGTTCTTCCAGGGTCTGGATCCAGCGAAAAAGCTACTCTTTATATAAACAATTTAGAAATTAGGGTGGTATTTTAACCCTACTGTGGTGAGTAAAGGAAATTAAGGGGTCATTGTGTAATGGTCACCTTTGGCAACACATTGGTAGAAACTTATTTCAGGCTACAAGGAGGTACACATCTCTTTGCATGAATATTTTAGACTCTTTTTCACTGGGCAACCTTGGAAAGGATTACCCTCTGTTTTCACCATATTCCAGGCAAGATAACTGCGATCGCGGAAAGTCTGTGCAGGCGATGCAAGGTATCGTGCAAGAAATTGTTTCTGCATCCATCCTTAGCAAAGTTCTTGTTAAGTTTGTTGGGGAGATCCTTGGTGAACTTGTTTGCTACCAGACGGGAAAAACATGCTCCTTTTTCATGTCTCCCCATGCCTAGATAAAATTGCTCGTGCGGTTTTCGGGGTCTGTCCAAAAACTGCTGCTTCAGAAAGGAGAAGGGTTCGGCAGTATATCTGGTTACATATTAAGGGCTCGACGGATGTCTTTGCATCCAATATTATCAGCAGCAATATGTTCCCGATCGAGAGAACTTATCAGTCCCTCACTAAGAGGGATTTTTTGTTCATGGAATCGAATCCTATGCTGGGTATGTGAGAAAGCTTGCCAGTAGTTTCTCGTGGGTCGGTGGTTATTTCTGGGTTTTTCCTGTGTTCTTCCTACACCATTTACAGTGGCCGCCATGTATAGCCTAACTTCTGCTGAAAAATGGCGTTAAACCCTACAACAACAACAAGGACGAATCCTATCAATTTTTGCTATTGCTACTTTTATGGACCTATCTTAATAATTCTTTATTGGTGGCTGATATGAGAGCCACTTTTTGGCGGGCACACACCCTTCTCCTCTTTGCGCCTTCTGCCTTTGATGCATCAGAATGAATTTATACTTTCTTTGCTCCCATTATTTACAGAAAATATGTGGCACGATCTGCTGCCAAGTTACAGCAGTGGACAGTTTTACCATAGGAATGAGCATATCAGTTTAGTTGCTCCACGATGCTAATTTGTTTTTGTAATGCTTACCTATCACTATTGTATGATTGTATCCTCTGATCCTGAGGCCCAAAACCTGGAATATAACTATCATGGGCCTGTGACATGAGAGCCGTGTTGGGTCTGTGTTCTTTATGTTCTAGATTTTCTGGATCTTTCCATCTAATGATATTTCTTTTGTCCTTGAGAGTAAGCAAGCCAATAGTGACGGGTAGGTATGACATAATTAAACTTAGTTTCGCACCACTTCTACAATTTCGCCACAAACCCCACCAAACATCTTCATTTTGCACACATAATTTGGTTATTTGATATGACCTTGTCCTTGTCGCATGATGTACGAGAAATTAGCATGATGATAAGTATCTTTCAATATTTCATAACAATTAATTATATGAGAGAGAGAGAGAGAGAGAGAGAGAGAGAGAGAGAGAGAGAGAGAGAGAACATCTCATTTGTTAGTGTTCTTAAATTATCCCCACTCATTGCAAGCACCAGCAATCCTGACTGAAGTGAGACCATCCTGATTGTTTAATTTTGACATTACCAGTTAAAAGAGGAAATAAACATACTGGAAATACTAGCTAATAACTTGAGTTCAACAGAAAACAACATAATCCCTAATCTGCCATGGCATATAACTCCAGCAGATTAGAGTCAGTGTTATTGTTCTGCTGATTACTCGAAACAAACTGCATAGACCAAGATATACTGGTGCATTATGCAATGGGAAATCAGGATCTATGTAGTGTGCAATTCTGCTCAGCTTACAAGCAAATATATGTAGTAGTTAAGTTCTTTTTGACATATGTTCAATAATTTGACCTTATTTCAGTAGTTTTTCAAGTATTTGCAAGCAGTATATTTAATTTACTTATGTGCATGGGGTTTTCACCAAACGTATTCTATCCAGTGGCTGTCACAGCAGCTAATTTGAAAACCAACAGCTCAAAAATATCAAATATGGTTTCAGCATTCTTCAGTTAGAACGCTAAATAAGCTGGACATTCTTTTTTATTATATTCAATGGCTTTTAAAATCATGTGATAATCTTTTGATGTTGATTCAGATGTCTTGAAAATTCTACTATTTGCCTTTCATGATGCCAAGACATTATCTGCGATGTCATAAGCTGATGGTATCCAATATACTATTGCAAATTATGATATTGTTTTATGAAACATCGTATCAATAACATCATTTGATCAGCTATGATACGGCGCTTCCATAAACAACATGTTTATTTCAATAGAACATTGGAAAGTCCCCATGAAATGTCGGGTCTACCAGGGTTTATCAGAAAATATGAAGTTGGCATATTATATACATGACATCATGTGACAAATCAAGTTTATCTTAGATCCGAAAGTTGTTAATATTAGGTAATGTGCAAAAAATTTGAGACGGTTCATGAAAAATCATTCCATGTGATAAGCTGTTACTTATAGCCTTAAAGTAGAACCAAAATTCTTTGTATTAATACATTCTAGGTTCACAAGAATCTCGGTTACTGTCCCCAGTTTGATGGTCTGATAGATCAGATGACGGGCCGCGAGACTCTTGCAATGTTTAGCCGCCTACGAGGAATCTCCGAGGGTCAAATCAGCGATGTTGTGACGGAAATGATTGATGTCATGAGGCTTACAGAACATGCAGACAAGTTGACTGCCTTTTATAGGTCAATATAAATGTGCCTGGAATATAAAAACTACATATATTAAATGATTATACTTCATGACTAAAGAAGTTTATGAGCTATAAGTAGCTTTCTCTGTATTGTTAAGTTCCCAGTTCTGTTACAGACTTTGTTGCCTTAGATACCATTCTTACCTGCCAAGCAAACAGGCACGGTGTTGGTGAGTTCTGATACTCAAACAATATGTTTTGTGGTCCCCAGTGGGTGTAGGTGGTGGTGGAGGTTGGAGTGGGGTGAGGTGTCAGTGCACGTGACAAAAGTAAGCAATCTTATACAATTAAGAATAATTGGTACCTATTCATATAAAATAGCTGGAAAAATATTGGTATTCACAAACATATGTACATGCACTCACATAATCACAACCACACAAATATTAATAACAAAGTATACAATGTTTCTGGGGCGCCAGAAGGCTGAGTGGTCTAAAGCCCCCCCGCCTTTACGGATCACTGCAATATCAGCTCTGTCCGTATCCGTTCTAGGCTCCAGCTTAGCCAATGTGGGTACGTGAGAAAGCTGCCAGTAGCTTCCAGTGGGTAGGTGGTTCATATTGGGATTTCCCTGTGTTCTTCCTCCACCAAATTTACTAACCGAAATGATTAGCTATTGTGTGCTGAAAATGGCGTTAAACTCAAAATAACAACAACAAAAAGAAAGCTTCTGCTGTAAACATCCATCGGACTGTAGGATACAGTATCAACTTATAGTTGCAGACTGTTTTTCTCTGCAGTTCATTGGAAGGTGTGAGGGTGATGCAAGTATCATTTGTATTCATCATTGCACTCTTAGAGACTGCACGATACTGTTGTTTAAATTTCAGTGAAGATATTGTTGATAATAATTGAACATTCCAAATGCTCTATCTGCATCTACTTAGATGCATGGTAGTGTCGCTATGTAGATTGAAGTCACATCCTCTAGAAGGACTAATGTTGGTATGGCTCTTGTATGGTGTAGAAAGTATGAAATGCTCCACTTCTTGCTGTACTTCACAAAGTCAAACTCCAACAGCCAAGAATTCTGAAATTTAGTTTTTTCTTTGCTTGCTCACTTCACAGCTGGCACATCTTTCCTTGAATCACATTTGTGTTTTGACATTTTGACTTTAACAAAATGACGTATACTTTCACAATGTTCCTAGCATTAATATGTCAACTAATGAACTGAAAATGTTTATGCATTTCATATAATCAGTAAATGAGACTTCTAATCTCGAACTAGTTAATAACCTTAATAAAGATGGCTTAAGTTTTTACATTCAAGTCAACACACTTATGTTTAACACAACACATTTCCTATTTACCGAACGTCTAGTGAACTTACTTATACAAATTAGACAAATGGACTCTGACAGTGATGCACAATTGTATAGCAAACACAAATCACTTAAGGTATTGTCAGTCGGTTTAGTAGTCGGTGGACTGTTATTTGTTTATAGCCGTAATCTTTAAATCGCCTATTAAACACATACGCTGCACAATAGTGATAGTATTCCATAGCATTACATATGAATCTACGTAAATCACATCTGTTCACTCTTTACACAGGTTACAGGTTTTGGGCATATATCGCTGTGTCATCAACGGCCTATCTTTGTATTATAATATTATACATATGGTTGAAGACGGTAAATGCATATGCAATGATCCTGCAACATATAGTTTGGAAGTATTTTTATTTTTGATGATGTGACAGGTATAGCCATTGTATTCTGTGATTATGATTTTATAATTATATTATTACCTTCTCCTGAAGGAACTTTTCTCCTATACTGTTGTTTGATGTCTATGGTTCCCCGAGACGAAGGATAGGGCACTATACGTTGCTAGACTCTGGGTGAACAGCTCTCGAGAGTAAGAGAAATGATATATATATTTTAGTGTTTCACGTGATGTAATATGACAATAGCTGATATTGGCACATGACGATAGCTCTCAAAGAAACAGATGAAATGAACAAAGAATAGTATAGTACCTTGTGGTCAAAAGAAAAGGCTTACATATTCATTGGTCTACAGCATTATTGGGATAAGTTCCATTTACAACACAAGATAAATCTTTATTTTCAGTGGTGGAAACAAAAGGAAATTGAGTATTGCTATTGCTCTGATTGGAGACCCACACTTTATATTCCTCGATGAACCCACTACTGGAGTAGATCCTAGTGACAGGAGACAGATCTGGAATGTCCTATCTCAGATCCGGGCTAGCGGACGCACCATTATCCTCACTTCTCACAGGTATGATTTAGCTGGAATGATTTTGCAGGAAATAGTCAACAGTTATTGGACATGGGGACAAGACTAATTTTATGGTTGCTATTTACATTCAATGGGAATAAAATATCCTGGGACACAGTGCTGGAATAAAGGCGTTTGCATGATAATAAAATATCCAATTTTGGTACTAATATTACATAGAGTGACTCCTTCAAAATATCTGTCTTTGACTGTAGGGCTGCTGACTGAAAACTAAGTGTATAAGCAATGATTCTACATTGCCATCCAGTCCCCGTGGTCCATAAGCAGAAGTGTTTGTTATCGCTACTCCATGTATACTAATCTGAGGAGGATCTTGAAACCAAGTTTGTAGATGATAAAAATGGTGCCTTTCAAACATTACTGCCATGTTGGCCATTTTGAAAATAATGTCACTGTTATATGGAGGTTTGAATCAAACACCTCTTGCAACATGTAGTTGAAAATTGTTCCAAATGATCTCAAACATGAACATTATGGCAGATCTGTGGGAAAAATCAGGATGGCGTCTCATTTTGACAGGAAATTCACACTGACACGGAGTTTCATTAAATTGTATTCGCTACTAAACTAAAATAATTTTGTTTGACCACCGACATGCCCGCCACATCAGGCATCTTGAACATCATGTTACCTCTACAGCTCAAAAATGGATAATAGTATTAAAACATTTAAGATATTAAGTTGGTCCTAAATTAAAAAGATGCCAGCCGCCGCAACAGCAGCCATTCTGAAAATTCCTCCTTGCTACCCATCATGATAAAACTTGCATTGGATTTTCACTTAAAGCCATTTTTGCAATAAGTAGCTGGGCCTAAATAAAAAAGATGCTGACTCACCTCGAACATTACTGTCATGGCAGCGACCTTGAAAAGAGTTTACTAGTTTTCCTGTAGCATTTACATATGTTTACCAAAACATTTATTTTAATATTTAGTTGGTCTTAAATGAAGATGATGCCTGCTACCTATAACATGAGCACCACGCCAGCCATTTTTAATTTTTTTTACTACTTCTCCCATTGAGTAGATGACCATATAGTTATGAAGATTTTCACCAGGACACTTATTGCGATATGTAACGGGTCCCAAATAAAAGTTGATACTTACTGTTAGGATGGTTGCCAAGGCAGCCATTTTAAAAATCTTGCTATACCTAGTCTACTTGAATGAATATTAATACTGATATTAGGTTAAAAGTGAACTATGTCTTGCGTAATGTGATAGAATTTTAAAGAAAATAAGGTCTATCGGAACTTAAAAATGGAATCTGCAGGAGCCATTTTGAAGATCTTGTTATTACTACTCCTCTTGGAAAGATAGTTGTAATTATGGCTTGAATCTGATATGTATTCTAAAGTGCTTGTGATATCGTCACAGACTTTTCAGTGACTGATAACTAAGAAGGGGATGTGGGTCCCATGATAGTAATGAAAATCTCACCTCCAGTACATTTGCTGACATCTATTATCTGGATTTTAAATTCAATTGCATTTCAATAAACAAGTTAAAACTCATCACTTAATCGTTAAATTCAAGCTTAAATGTTGTTACTCATTACAGAAAATATAATGACTTATGGGCATGATGTCCCTACCAGTCACATTACCCTGACACCAGGGTGACCAGGCCTAACACTAACCTCTTAATGTTGGGCGCCTTGCGAGGCAGCTGTTAGTACCATTTTTATAAGTCTTTGTTATGACTTGGCCAGGGTTCGAAACCGCGACCTCCCAAATCCGAGGTGGACGCTGTAACTACTGGGCCACTGGAGCGGTCGTAATAATAAAGTATGGTGGAGTTTCTTAAGCACTAGTCATGGCTTCATTATTCAGCAATTACAAATGAAGGAAGAAAATGCATATCTCATTAATACCCACAAGTTTATTTTAGCCAGTACAGGGTCATTTCCTTTAAGGGACACTTGTTCTTTTGTTGGTAGGTATCTGGCATTGAATCTATGTAACCTTTTCCATAATAGTATCGCTCCAGAGTGGCTAAAACATTTACAAACCATTTTTCTCACTATCAGTACAAATAGAGTGAATTAGAGAGATGTAAAATCTTATTTGCATTTCTTCATAACATCATCATGCCAAAGATCTGTAGACAGTATTAAAATAGTTTTTATTCTGATGTCTCTGTCTTGATAAATCAAAATTATGGCAATGTACAAATCTAAAACTGTCGGGGAACGTTTTTGCAAATATGAGTATAGATCAGTTAAAGATGGCAAGCTTCATGGTATGACCGTAGCAAGAACAACACTGGTATTTTTACGGTAAAATATAGCTATTCAAGACGAAATGTGACCGTTGAATATTTTCCTTTATGAGCAGGTGCGTTTCATACAGAGGGTGAATATAACAAAATCAATAAAGGGGGTTAATGTTGATTTTATTTCTAAGCGACATTTTTGTGAGCTATGCTAAGACATGTTTAATAACATGATGTTGAACAAAACTAAACCATTTTTGCCACTATCTAACAATATTGCAAAACTATTCTCTCTACAATAGCCATGGTGAGTTAGCTTTTAGCAGAGCAGACAAACAAGCTAAAGGATGTCCTTGTGCAGAGCACTGCATTTGACTTGCCACAGTACAAAATAAACAACTGGTGTTGCTATAGTTAAAAAATCCAGAATTCCAAAATGGTGTTGCTGTACTGAAAACACCATACCAAACCTGAATACGCAACTGGCGTTGTTATGCAGCATAAACACCATACCAAACCTAAGCAAGAGCATCTTATCAGAATGAACATTCAGCGTAAAAATGAGAGATAAACTTTGCCTGTAATGTAATTAAATATAAATAGCATGTTAGTCTTCTTTAAGATCAGATTAATTAACTTTTTATATTCTAATATTAATTTATCTCAAAATAAAACATTAAATGCCAATAAATGTGACAACTTGAGTAACTTCGGTTGCTTGCCAATCAAATTCACACAGTTTTCGCCAACTACTTTTAAAGCTGGTCAATTTAAGCCTCCTGTATGTTTTTCTCTGACCTTGACACTGCTATGAGAGTACTCGAAAATGTCACTGTATTTGAAATTTAGTTAGACAAGGTTGTAAATTTCTTGCACATGATCATCTGATGCTAGTATACCACCATACAGAATGATGGATTAACGAGATAATTACATGGAGGTGTACAGAATGATATATTAACAGGCGAAGAATAATACGAGATCCCCAGCCCTTTGGGCACAGTGCTGAAATATTGAATTAACCAAATAAGAAAATAAATAAAACCATGTCAGAGAATTTCATACAGTTTTTGCATTTTCTTTCTTCCATTCTGGTACTATCTCGCAAAGTGAGAAATAAATCTCGAAGTCTCAATCCCCGAGCTCTATTTACTGGTATTTCTAGAATAGTAAATTTCTCAGGCTTAGATTTTTCTGGTGACACTTTGAACAAGAAGAACATGCCATAGAAGTGGTTTGTAAATTGGATGTCTGAGGAAACGCGAAGATGAATTGTAACAATGTTATTTTCCGTCATGCTAATCTACATTATCTGCCTATTCTGCTGTTTTTCAAATTTCACACTTTATTCTGTGCATATTAGATCCATGATTGTTTGGATATTCTACAAATGATTGTGTTTACATCCTGCACATAATAGTATCCATAGTGTATACACGATGCAGCACATATTCTACATATGATTGTGTACATATTCTACACAGTTTATGTCCATAAAAACCAAAGGATAAATTATTCTATTTGGATCAGTGCAGAGAAAGACATTGGAAATATATAAGTTCTGACAGAATTTCTTCAAATCTCAGAATATTTTGTTTAAGTTCACAATCTGTTATTCTAATCGTATCGCAATGAATGTTGCTCATGAATTCTTTGTCAGACCGTTCTGTGCCTATAATGTACATATTTCAGTTTGTTATTAGCTTGAACTGTCTTTTGAGTAGAAACCAATCTTCGTTTCTATGTTATGAGCATGTCGTCAAAATGTTTTGCAAATTTTTCAGTATGGAGGAATGTGAGGCCCTTTGCACTAAGATTGTCATCATGGTCAATGCAGAGTTTGTCTGCTTTGGTAGTACCCAGCATCTGAAGGCTAAATTTGGTCAGGGATTCTCTCTTCTCTGTCGAATGAAGATGACTACAGAAGGTGAACTAGCTCCCGTGGAGCCCTTGATCAGTTTCATACAGAACAATTTCCCAACAGCCCAAGTCTTCGATGACAAGCAAGGTTACATCCATTTCCAGATTCCAGATCAGAATACTCGACTGGGACACATCTTTGGTCGTATGGAAGAATCTAAGGAATCATTTGATGTGGATGATTACACAGTACATCAAACCAGTCTGGAACAGATATTCCTGGCCTTCACACGGAATCAAGTCCCTCCAGTCAAAGAAAAACGAGGATTCTGGAAGCGCTTCAAATGCCAATGCTGTACATGAGTTGAAATCACCATTGGAAAGAAAAGCGCCTTTTAATTTTATACTTTATTAACTTTTGTCCGACAGATGTTGACCTCTAGACAAAATTTAGATATATACAAGCTTTTGTTGTTTGACCTTTTGCACTATCAAAGTCAGTACAAATAAAGATAAAAGTTTGTATATGCTCGGCAAGGATCTGCTTAAAACATTAGGTTAATGTAGGTCCCCAGTATATAAGTAATGAAATTAGATATAAATACTTACTGATATGGATGGAGGCTTGAAATTAGTGGTTACAGTTTAAAAATTATATGGTATTGGAAAATCTATGTAAAAATGCTTACAATGAAAATAATCACATATTATATATAGGTAACAAATCTGGACATGCAAACCTCCTAGACAGTTACAGAGACATATTTCTTCCAATATGTGCATAACATTATGTCACCCTAACATTTCTACCAACTGTGATATCCTTATTCTTACATAAGTTTCTTTTGTAGGCACAACCAGTAATGTTTACTATTGACATATTGGCAAGATTTGTATAGGCTTAACCGTTAATGGTCAATGTTGACAAATTGGCAAGGTTAATTATATTCGCAACCATTAATGGTCACTATTCACAAATTGACAAAGTGAATGCTGAATTATGCTTTTTATTGCTTAAGGTTACATTTGTTGAATGGTTTATATAAGTTTGCTTAGAAATGTGACATGTTGACAATGTTGTACAATATTTATTCTACTATGATTTATTAAGCTTAGTTTCCTATTACTAAAATTCTGTGTGCTTTTGAAGACATTACACCCTTGAAATGAATATGGTTAAATACATCCGATGCTAGTTGTCTTTCACTCTCTGTTCTAAATCATGGGTTAGTAAATGCTCTTGCCTCTTAAGAAGGACTGAATCAAAACTTTGCAAACATTTCTATTAGGTGTAAAGATGTACATGCCATTATATCTTCGTTTTCCCATTAGCTTTTCAGAGTTATGTCCTCATAGATATATACCATTTTATATAATAATTGTTTTTAAAATGCTTAAGGTGGCTATACATATTTTTGTTTTGTTGTGTATCATTACACTTAAACTTGCTATTCACAGTCCCATGGCCGGCGCTGTTAGTTTACATAAAATAATAAATAGATCCAATCCTCTAAATATATGGCGAGACAAGAGTATATAATGACTTGGCAGTATTTGATGGATTGTGTTTCAGCTTTTTAGAGACTATGATCATGACTCAGACATGTGCCTATCTTCAGATCTAATCATCTGGCATGCTAATCATCTAACATAGTGCTTACAGACTATGAGATTGCACAAGTGCCTTTTTGGAAGCAGTCAACCAATCAGAGGCCTCTTGAGAGACGTGTCTTCAAATGCCACAGCCATAGAAAAAATGACAAAGACCAGCCAATCATTATATCATTCGAATCCCCCATAATATCTGGTCACCGTTATTAAACAGTAAAAGAACCTTCAAAGGACAAAAACACCTGCTGCAAACATTTGATAAGTTTCAATAAAAAGTACTGCCATGTATGCCTTTAACGTTGGTATAAACGAGGTTGATCTGTCATCGCATTTGGCTGCAGTTACTAAAACAAAAACGTGGCACGTAGTTTAGTGTTTTTAGACGTCAGATAGGTGACCTCTTGTAGGATTATGCAGTAGCAGAACATGAGAAGTAACATTACATTTACATTAAATTTTTCCTTTTATTTCAAGCACACACAATGTATACTTATTATGTATATGATTATCATGTAAACATTCAGAACAACCAAAACTATAATCTATAACATTTTAAAAGAATTACAATTTTAATAAGTGGATGATGGCGACGCCTGCTTAGGTGGTTACAATTAGATTTCAAGTATTTGACAAGATTTGATTAAGCTCAACCATTAATGGCCACTGTTGACAAACTGACAAGATTTTGTATTGGCTCCTCCATTAAAATGGTCAATGTTGACAAATTGACAAGATTTGCCTAGTCTCAACCGTTAATGGTCACTGTTGACAAATTAACAAGATTTGTATAGGCTTAGCCCTTCACGGTCAATGTTGACAAATTGACGAGTTGTGTATAAGCTCAACCATTAATGGTCACTGTTGACAACTTGACAAGATTTGTATGGGCTCAACCATTAATGGTCACTGTTGACAACTTGACAAGATTTGTATAGGCTCAACCCTTAATGGTCAATGTTGACAAATTGACAAGATTTGTATAGGCTTAACCATTAATGGTCACTGTTGACAAATTGACAAGATTTGTATAGGCATAAACATGAATGGTCACTGTTTATAAATTGACAAGATATATGCTGAATTATGTATTTTGATTGTTTAAGATTTCATTCGTTGTGAATGGTTTATATCATTTCGCTTAGAAATGTGACATGTTGACAATGTTGTACAATATTTATTCTGCTATGATTTATTAAGCTTAGTTTCCTATAACTTAAATTCTGTGTGCTTTTGAAGATATTACACACCTGACATGAATATGGCTAAATGAATATGATCATACTAGTTGTCGCTGTCTGTCTGTCTGTCTGTCTCCCCTAAAATCATGGGTTGGTAAATGCTCTTGCCTCTAAAGAAGGACTGAATCAAAACTTGACAACATTCCTATTAGGTGTAAAGATGTACATGTTATTATTCCATTGTTTTTCCATGAGCTTTTCAGAGTTATGTCCTCATAAATACACCATTTATATAATAATTATTTTCAAAAAGCGAAAGGTGCCCACAAATATATTTTTTGGTATAGTATCACACTTAAATTTAGTATACACAGTCCTATGACTGACGCTGTTAGTCTCCATCAAAGAATAAGTAGATCCAATCCTTTAAATATATGGCGAGAGAAGAGTGTATAATGACTTTTCTGTATTTGATGGATTTGTGTTTAAGCTTTGTAGAGAATATGATCATGACCCAGACATGTACCTATCTTCAAACCTAATCATCTGGCAAATTTTTAAATCCATGACATGTGCCTATTTTAAGATCTAATCATCTGGCATATTGCTTACAGACTATGAGATTGCACAAGTGCCCCTTTTGAAACAATCAGCACGTACTTCACCAATCAAATGTCTTTTGAGATGTGTCTTCAAATGTCGCAGCCACAGAAAAAATAATGACACAGACCAGCCTCTTTATAAAATTCCAATCGACCATCAAAACAGGACACCATTACTAAACAGTAAATAAAATCATTAAAGGACATAAAAACCTGCTGCAAGCATTTGATAAATTTCAATAAAGCACTGCCATGTATACCTTTAACGTTGGTATAAATGATGTTGATCTGTCATTACATTTGGCTGCAGTTACTAAAACAAAAACCTGGCACTTAGTTTAGTGTTTTTAAATGTCAGATAGGTGACCTATTGTAGGATTATGCAGTAGCAGAGCACGATAGATATAACATTACATTTATATTTAATTTCTCCTTTGCTTGAGGAAAAGTCTTTTCCATTCCATTGCTAAGTGACTAAGCCTTCCTCCCACCGGAATATGTGGCAAATTTAAGCGCACAGAATGTATATTTATTATGTATATGATTAACATGAGAGAGAGAGAGAGAGAGAGAGAGAGAGAGAGAGAGAGAGAGAGAGAGAGAGAGAGATTGCTACGGTTTAGCTGATTTGCTTAATAAAGAGGAGATCAAAATATTTCTATACATTATTTTCTGGTACATGGTCGCAGCAACCTTACTTAGTCTTGTTTAGAGATATCTTGCTCTACTAAAGCAGATTTATATTATCTATTCACTTCTTCAGAAATGTTTCACCTTCAAAACACTTAAAAGCATTGTTTTTTATCTACTTAATAAAAGCTGTTTAAAATGTGATATATGTGGATGGATATTACATTACGTGCACTTATAAATGTAATACTTTGTTGCACACTGGATACAATTGAAAACTTCTTTTGCCTCTTGCCTATTTAATATACCAAACAACACTTTTTCTTTGCGTAAAATATAATGTTTGGGGTGCATACATTTATTATCAATCAGTGACACAAAGTCTGCCCAAAACCTTTGAACTTTATAACGTTCCCAAAACAGATGGCATATGGATTCAGGAAATTGCACATAACAATGCATAAATTACCATCTAGTATACAAATTTTAAATGCAATGTATTTGTAGCAATAGTTCTGCGTAGAAGCTTTATCCAAAACCACCGTATTTCTGGACTTTGTTAATATGGATGAAAGAGAGAAACTTTTGATGCCACTCATCATCTTAATTAATTATCTTGCCACTAGCCACTTGATGTAGAAACTTCCCCATTTTTGTCAGATTTATTGGCATTTTGGCAAGATGCGTCTTAGATGTGTTTCTATCTATTTTATGTAGTTATACGTCGTCTTATCCAAGTGATCATTGATGCGTCTACTAATGCAAATACATCTATCATTCTCAAACCGCTCTAATCATAATAATTTCCAACAACTGTTCTTTTAATTTTATCAACTGAATTATTCCACATAAATTTATAAAATATATTGTTAATTTCGATTAGAATTCCTTTTGGATAACTATGCTAAGGACAGAAAGTGAAAGATAATGCTGAACATTTAATAACTGTAATCATTCCAATACATTGTGTGAGGTCTTTTTTTAATCACTGGTTTAATATGTTCCTATTCTATAGTTTATTTGTACAATTTTTTTTCAAGCTAAAATGAAATCTTTACACCTAGTAATGTAAACCCACTCTCTCATAAATTTATTTGATGTCTCTGACATAAATGATCCTCACTTCCAACTTTTCTTCCAAACCAAATGACATCATATTTGTCAATATGGACGCAAAGTCCTGAAAATTTAGAATAATAAAATGAAAAAATGAAGAATAGTTTTACTGTTGCATCTAGAGTAAAAAAAGGTATCATCTGCATATTGAGTGATGAAATATTTTCATACATTAATTTGTATTCCTTTAATATTTGGACTTCTCTTACCATGTTTGCCAATATATCTGCAAAACGAAACACACACACACACACACACACACACATATATATATATATATATATATATATATATATATATATATATATATATATATATAAATCTATCTAT
>JAECUM010004030.1:0-93307 GCA_016617855.1 Megalonaias nervosa | reverse complement strand
GGCTGGTCGCTGCCCTTTTCTGGTTTTTAAAATAGACATTTCAGTAAAACAAAAATGTGCCGTCTGCGTTCAGTATTTGCAGTGTCTAGTTGTAATATTTCTCGAAAAAACTGAACCAAGAAATACTTTATTCGAAAACTTGCATTCATTCTATGCAATATTTTTACGATCGGTTGCTATTTGTCCATATTGTATGGTTACATAAGATGATGCCCTCTAATATTAATTACGGTGCAATATGAACATAAAAAAATTTCCACCCCCCCTCAAAAAAATTACTCGTACCTATATTAATGTCTAATTATTATATGCTCATTTTGGTCTCCGTTAACTTTACGTTGTCAGAATGGTGCAATATTTTGCGATATTGAACACCTAGATACTGTACGCACGTGCACGAAACGTGTGCCTAAAAATAATGTAGTGTATTAGGAACTTCTTTGTAAACAAACAATGTACACTAATGTTAAATTTCTTTGTGAATGAACTAAAACAAGCTGTTTCGTCCATTTGAAAATATAGATGATAAAGTTAACTATGCGGATGAGTTCACTAAGTCAGAAACGAAACTTTCAACCAAGCACACGAATAAAATTGATATTCGCAATATTATCAACAAACTATTGCGCGAGCGCGCGACGAAGTTCAAAGGTCGCTGGGCAGTGGTTTTTGCGCATTAATATTGTTATTGTGTATCGATGAATCTACAGTTGTATAATTTAGTTTTTAATACAGCATAAATTCATTTACTTTGTTTCTTGTAATGTATTTTTTTATAATTAAGCCTTAGGTACAGTAACAAAATGAGCATATAATAAAAAAAGGTCACTGCATTTGTATGGGAAGATATGAACTTGTTTTCTCGCATGAATACTTCACCCCCAATGGTCGTGCAATATTAAACCGAAAATAATCGTTCATATTTTCGAAATGCAAATTAAAAGAATATTGCATATTTATGGAAAAAGATGAACTCGTTTTTTCGGAATACTTCATTCCCAAAAGTCGTGCAGTATTATTCCGAAAAAAAACCTCGTTCATAGTTTCCTATACAAATGCAGTAACCTATAATGTTACCTATATGGTTAAACTAATGCATATTATCAACTGCAAACTACATCTTTGCAAGGAGAGACAATAAGCATACAAGTAACAGGCACTGTCATAAATTATTTTGTCTGGAGCAAATAAAATATAGGGAAAACTTTATCAAGTGCAAAGTTTTACATAACAAATGCTCCTTAACCAACAACAAATCACTGCTTTTATTTATTGTGTAATCTACAGTTATGACTGTGACACCCATATATTCTTTGAGTATGAAAGCACATATAAATTAATTACATTGTTTGCTTCACAAAAGAAATGTACCCATAGTTTTAACCTATTTTTGGCCTTCTTGAATTGAAGCTTTTTCCATTGTAATGACCAATGTAATTTAAAGGAATTTAACTGTTCTTTTAGTGGATTGGCTACCTGACATAAAAAGTTAAAGGTTCAATATTGAAATAATCCTCTATATTGATACATTTATGCCAGCTATTCAACAAATCTGTTATTATTTAGGGCTACGTTGATGCTTATAATCTCTGCACTTTACAAATCTCATATAAATGAATTTTATAAAATGTCTGTATGTAAATCATTTTCTTAGTGTACATTATTATCTAATTCATATTTATTCTAAAGGTTTAGTGCAGAACAATTTTCAAGCACAAATGCACTGCCAAATCTGATGAAATGTAACAACTAAATACCTGCATGTCATTGATGTTGAATGCAAGATTGTATTATTTATTTTAGTTTAATACAAACTTTCTTCGCATCTACCTTCTGATACTTTGGGCAACTAACACATATTTGAAAAATACAACAGTAGCTATCCACAACATGTCTTTTGAAAAAATACAACACTTCTTTCTGCATATGTTACACTTTTTAATAAGATGTTTTAAATAAAATAATTCAAGTCAAATGAAGTTATTTAAATGTGAACAATTAATTAGGCCTTATCATACATCCGAGATTCTGCAAGTGACAATTTATGTAGTGTGTGTGTGTGTGTGTGTGTGTGTGTGTGTGTGTGTGTGTGTGATTTGGATTTTTAACGTAGCTTTAACAATGTTTCAGTCATATCGCTACGATGTCTGCAGTGTGGCAGTTTATAGTGATGTCTAGCACTGGGGCATTATGCCACAGACATGTAGCATCATGTCCCACCCAGTTACATTATGAGGCCGACCTCCTAACACTAACATCTTAATGCTGAGCGTCAAGCGAGGCAGCTGCTAGTACCATTTGGTATGACTCGGCCGGAGTTCAAACCCGCGACCTTCCGCATCCGCGGCGGACGCTCTAACCACTAGGCCACCCGGAGCGGTCAATTCATGTATAGAAGTCCCTTTTCAGATCTAAATTTCTCACTATAAAACTGATGTAACTCTTGATCACCTTTAAGGAATACACTGTAATGACCTAAAAAAATTAATTTTATATAGCGGAAATTGAGTATAAATTACAGCAGTAAATTTTGGTATTTTAGTTTCAGGTATGAGTACATGTATGTAGTACCCGTGTACAAATGCTGATTAGAATCTCATAATCATGATGACACTTATTAACATCTTAAAACCTTGAGTCAATTAACATGTATTACTGAAACTTACAAGTCTAGAAAGAGAAGTCTGTCTTATTTCAAATTTTTAATAATTGTCTATAAGGGTACCTAACACGAACTTGAACATAGATCATCAATGTTATCTCTTCACATCAACATGGGCAGGAAGCATTTCTATCTAAATGGGCACTTGGAGATCGATAATTTCTCTTTTAAAGTCCACAATACTTCGTGGTAGGGCAAAAAATGAAACCACTGCATTCATGATTTCTTGCTTGTTTTGTCACAAGTCGATTTAAAATTTCAATAAGGCTGAATGGTATAATGTAAATATACATCAATATGACATACATATATAAATATCTTCATTATTATTTTTTTTTTAAAGTGTGTGTGTGTGTGTGTGTGTGTGTGTGTGTGTGTGATTTGGATTTTTAACGTAGCTTAAAAAAAAACTTTCAATCATATCGCTACGATGTCTGTAGTGTGGCAGTCTATTGTGATATCTAGCACTGGGGCATCATGCCGCAGACATATAGCAAGATGTCCCACCCAGTTACATTATCCTGGCACCAGGCCGACCAGTCCTAACACTAACGTCTTAATGATGAGCACCAAGCGAGGCAGCTGTTAGTACCATTTTTATAAGTCTTTGTTATGACTCGGCCGGGGTTCAAACCCGCGACCTCCCGCATCCGAGGCAGACGCTCAAACCACTAGGCCATCGGAGCTGTAAAAAAAGGGAATTACAGTTAAACCTGAATGCAGCCTACATTAAGCAGTCACTTTCTCTAAACAGGCACCTTGCTATGGTCCTTACACCAAATTCCTGTTAGATTCAAAATTTAATATACAGTCACCTGTCTTAAGAGGCCATCATATTTACTTTCCAGAAGTGTTTGCTTGAGACAGGTTTGACTTAGAAGCTTTGTGGGCGACCCTGTATAGGGACAATTTTATCATCTGGATAGCAGGTACACGCTTAGGGCAACACACCACTATATTGAGGGCTGGGTGCATATCCATCTGATTTCTTCAGAGACAACACTAGTCATATATGATAAAAGAATTTTCATTTTCATTTGCAAATGAACTGATCCATTAATGTTCAGCAAAGAGGAACTCAATCCATATTTTAGTAGTACAAACTAATTTTATAGTCTTGCTACCAGTATCCCATACATCCACTGCAAAAGCCTTAATTTTATGATCTAATTCTTGATAAGCATGTTCAAGTTTTAATCATTACCTATACAGTCATCCTTCATCTACATCTGGTGTGGTAGATATGCCTCATCAGATAAACGCCTAAAAGTAAAATTGTAAAACAATACATATAAAAATATAATATAATGTCACTGATAAAACAATGAATCAAGAAATGTGTAGAAAACAAATCTGAAATGTGTTCACTGGACAGGGATGCACTCTACTCATCTGATTAAGGGAAATAATTCTGAAAATATCTTCAGGGTATGACAATTAAAAACATAGGCATATGTTCATCTGAGTACACATAATAAATCTCTTGTATATATGTTTAACACTGAAAATGGTTTATTTCTAGATATAAAAACAAAATTGCGAAAGTGTGAGAATGAAAACACATACTCATTTTCACTTTATGTTGATAATATGGCACTAAGGTCAGGAATGTGGCATATTTGGTGTTAAGATCAGTGCGACAGATGTGTCCAATATTAAGATACGGAGGTTGAAATATAAGGTAAGGGAGTAAGATATATCCAGTGCTACAGCCAGAGAGAAAGACATGTCCATTGCTAAGGCCAGGGTGAAAGACATGTTCAGTGCTAAGGTCATGGAGGATGATATGTCTCATGCTAATGTGATGAAGGTAGATATGTCCATTGCTTAGGTCCGTAATGCTGTATATTAAGTGCTAGATAATAGAAGATAGATACATTCAGTGCAAAAGTCACAAATATAGTGTGTCAAATGCTAAAGTTGGGGGTGGAGTGTGGGTTAATACATCTGGTGCTAAGGTCATGATGATAAACACATCTGGTGCTTAGGTCAGGAGGGCAGGCCCGTCCGGTGGCAACATCATCTCTGACATGGTAGATATGTCCAATTCTAAGTTCAGGAAAGTAGGTATGTATAGTGCTAATTTGAGGGGGCTCTATATGTCTGGCACTAGAGTTAAGAACGCAGTATGTCGGGTGCAAAGGTTAGGGTGATTGCTATGCCTGATGCTAAGGTCAGGGATGTGAGTGTGTCTTGTGCTAAGGTCTCTTCAGGAATGAAGTATGTCCAGTGCTAAGATCAAGGGGGATTTATATATCAGGTGCTAAGGTCCGGGAGGTAGAAATGCATTGTGCTGAGTTAGGATGGTTGACCTGTTTATTGTTAAGTTGAGAAAGGGAAAGGTAGATATGTCTAGTGATCAGATATTCATTGCAGACATGTCCTGTGCTCAGGTCAGAAAGAATAGATATGTTTAGCCTTAAGGTTGGAATTACTATGTTTGGTACCAAAGTATGGGAGTTATATACATCTGCTGCTATGCTCAGGGAGATAGATATGATTTGTGCAAAGATCAGGAAGGTCGGAATGTCCCTTGATAAGAATGGGAAGGTAGATATGTCTGGTACAAAGGACAGAGAAAAAAGGTGTGATTGCTGACAGGCAAGACTTTTCTTTATATATTCAGATGTCCAGATGTCTGTTTCTTCTGTATTTCAAAATTACAGAATTGCAAATTAGGCATTCTTCATATATTGTTTGCTTTGGAAACATACAGTGCTGGAACTGATGCAGGCTAAGCTGTAATTTCATGACCTAAAGTGATTTAACTTTTTTAAGAAAAAAAGTATTTAACTCTAAAGCTTCTGACCTCTATGTTATATCTACAGTGACCTTACAAAATTAAATGCATATAGATGTTTAACTTTTAATTTGAACGTTAGGCACTGGGAAAATATGATATCCGAGGCTATTGTCATGTGTCCATTTAAGTACATCTACACAATACCGATTTGGAAGTGAAAGACTCGTTCACATTTGGGATGATTAACCGATACAAGTACAAGTAAGACTAATCTATTGTACTGTACAAGTCCTGCAATCGTTTTCCTTACTGATCATATTTTTCTAGCTATTTCTACCAAGTAACATTTTTTATTTGTCGCCGATGTGACAGTTTAGCGTACCAAACTCTAATCGTGTAAGGTTGTGATTTCCGAATGTCACTATTTCGTCTCCCACGTTTCTATTTATCTTTGTTCCAGAGCATAACGCGAAGCTCCAATGCTGTTTTTAAATTTACTTAATATTATACCTCGGCTCACATATGGGTGGTGGTTCCATATAGGACGAGAACCAGGATACACGTTAACATCTTGAATTTCGGGGGTAAGTAAATCTTGCATGCATTCCGCAATCCCATAATGCCTAAAGAGATTGATCTGGAGCGACCACTCACTCCAAGAATCTTGAAACACCCCAAGACACCTCAAAATATGTTTTACGGTTTAAATTCTTTTCTTAAATGTACAGAAATCATTTAATTTAATCTTAAATACCCAAAACATTTGAAAATTAAAAAGCCAAGAAATGTTTTTAAGCTGATTACCTAGTCCCAAACAGTGACGAAAAAAATTACCGTTAGGGCATCTATTCTAAGTACTGAACAAGAGAGTTCTGTTACATATGGATAAATGAATACCAAATGCACTGCAAAGTAATTAAATACTCATTTCGTTTTGTTCTGGAATTCTCTCTCTCTCTCTCTCTCTCTCTCTCTCTCTCTCTCTCTCTCTCTCTCTATATATATATATATATATATATATATATATATATATATATATATATATATATATATATATATATTAACTCTTTCTGTTTCTTTTTCTTTCTGATATCGTATAAGATGACTTGTAAACATTTACCGTTTCAGTATATTTTGTAAATAAAATAAAAACAAATACAAAATAAATGAAAAATTTAATGTTGCGCCCTGTGATTCTGATTTCTTTACCGTAATGCTTTTGTCATATAAAAATATTTAATGTATTTTGTAAAGAATTTAAAATATAAATATAGCGCCCTTTAGCTCCAACTTATTCAGCGTACCGCCCTTAGACATATTAAAGAGTATTAAAGAGCTTTAAAAGAATTTCAGAAAGATTAATGTAGCGACACTTGATTCTGACGTATTAAGTGTACCGCCCCTTGTCATATAAAGTGGTTTACTTAGAATATTTTCCTTTTAATTTTCAAGAATACTTGCGTCATTATCTTATATCTGAGAGAGAGAGAGAGAGAGAGAGAGAGAGAGAGAGAGAGAGAGGTGAAACTCACATATTTCATTAAGTTATCGAAAATTTATCATTTTTTAAAAAACAATAATAGTATTTCTATTTTTTAAAGGGTATTTCTTTAAATTTCTCATCTCTTGACTGGCCTGTATTAAGAGCGGAAGATTTCTTTCCCTTTGCGATCACCGACAAGGGGGAAACAAAACTGTACTGATCTTACTTGATAATTATACAATGCTGTGTTTTACTAATTTTGTCAACAAAAAATAAAATGGATCATAGTTTTTTTAATTGTATGCAATGTGTCCTGGGTAGCTGAGGGTGTTTAGGGACATTTTTGGGGTGTGGACTAAAAATGTGCAACCAAAACACATTATCTTAGATAAATCTGGTAGTGAATCATAAAAAGTATTTCATTTGTTAGGATTACCGTTAAATATGTAATATTTAAGAAAATATATGCATATATTTTTATCAAAATTTTCTTCGTATTTAATCTGGAATAATGTGTTTTCTGGGGACTAAACTGTGTAACCCAAACAAGACAAAGTTAGTACTGTTGTTCCAGATAAGGATATCGTGTTTCATTTTATTATCAATAACAAATGGGAGAAAGTTAAAAAATTTTATATTGAAGAGAATTTTGCGTTCTTTTGATTTTTAAATAAATAAGGGAATTAAACATAAAGGTCATATATATATATATATATATATATATATATATATATATATATATATATATATATATATATATATATATATATATATATATATGGCTGTACGCATCCATTGTTGAAGTTTGACTACAGAAACATTCATATATTGCAAAGATCACGAATATATTATAATAATCTGGCGAACAATGAAGAGTTCATCTGGGCTTGAACTTTTCTGTCTTTTGATTTTTTGGGGCAAAACAGAAAATACTAGTGCCCACAGTTTCGAAACCATAATCTTCAGAAGATGTTTCGAGATAATGGTTTTGTTATTGTTCCAAATAACTGCAGTTTAAAATTTAGTTGGTTGAAATGGAAATACTTTAATAAATAAACTGGCAAATCTCATATCTTATTGGTTGCAACTGATATAAATTTTCTTGGTAATCAATAAATTTACGAAGATCTTTCAAATTCATTCAGCATAGCAACAAAGTTTAATACATTTTCTTGTCTCACTCTGTTCTCATGACCGTTCATTCCCAGACTAAGTACTTCAACAAATACCGCAGAACCCATTTCATCGACCACGATTATTTCTTCCGACGTGGGTGCCTACCATTTACTCAAGTAGCAATGTGTGCACTTGGTGGACAATGGAACTTATCTTTAAAAATGGGAAGGGGGAATTATAGGGACAATGGGAAATTTAACAACATGTGGGGGGCAATTGGGAGAGAATGGGAATTTAACAAGGGAATCTCACTTGGGGGACAGTTGGACTTACCATTGAAAAGGGGGTAAAATAATTTATAGGGACAATGGAAAATTTAACGTGGATGACGCTATGGAGATTCATTTTGACAAAAGGGTTTATAGGGACAGAAGGGTTTATAGGGACAAAAGGGTTTATAGTGACAGAAGAGTTTTATAGGACAAAAGGGTTTATGGGGACAAACAAAATTTAAATAAACAAACAAATACTTACACAACACAAAGAAAAAAAAAATTGTCAAGAAAAGAAGAGTATATCTTTTCGAGGCATAGGAGTGGCCCTGAAAAGGAACATTGAGTTTCTTCTACTTCCTCCAGTTCTTCCACCATGTTGACAGTCTTTGGCGGAAATTCATCTTCTTTTTACAGTCCTCAGGTATCCAGTCTGGATGCCCCATGCTCCTAAACTTTTCTCGGACCTTGATCCAGTTGTTATTCAGTCTGTTGAAGTCTTCCTGTTTCTTCTTATTTTCCTTTTCTTTTCTTTCCTTCACCCTGTATCCTTGACCTTCACTGCGTCTTCCTTCATCACTTTGTTCACATGTCTCTAAGCTCTTTTTAAGTCGTCTGTCCCCCTTTTTACACTGCTTAGGGTTAGGTAATACCAGTCGACGCAGGCTTCTATCTTCTTTAAAAATTACTTACTTCTACCATCCAATCCTCGGCCTCCTTCAGTTTTCCTACTCGACAATATTATGATGTCAACAGCCCTTTCATCTTCAGCTCTTCCTCCTCCACCACTTCTTTGACAAGACTCTAGCTCTTTTGAGGGCTGTCACTTGTCGTGTCATATGGTGTTTGGTGCCAGGATACCTCGAATAGTTCTCTATCTTTTCTACAAGATATTCCACCTCCATCATCCAATGCAAAGCTTCTTGTAAATCAATCACTGGTGTCATTTTAGTGTTGGCAAATCAACGAGGTTGCATCAACTGACAGGTGTCTCTTTGTATGCCTGAAGCACGAACGTGACGGGAAACATTCCCCTCATAAAAACACGTATCATATACAAAACATACAAAATAGATGGTAGCGCTGACCTAAAATAAAGTAGTAGTAATATATAAGGCAGATCCTATCTCAAAGACCTTTTTCACACCCTCCCCAACCTCCTAACAAATATAATTTACCTCTATCAGAGACCCTAAAACTCCCACCCCAAACGATTTACACAAAACTGAAACCAGGTTTTGAGCTCAGATATAATTCTATAACTTTACACTAATATATAACATGCATACCTAGACTTTGTAACAGATGTTGTCTAATCAATACGCCTAGCCGTTGCGCAGTATAAAAAAATCAATATCTCTATGACAACCGAGCTAGGTAACTGCCTTTGTCATACGGAGATGTGTTTAACTCAATCACGTGATTAGAATATTCAAGAATCGCCCACACGGAAAATTAATACGTTAAAGTGTCTCAAAACGGTGATGAGATTTTTTAGATAATTAATTTTCAGAACAAGTGTATATAAAGCGGTCAAATTCTCTCATAGTCATTGCGTGCTGTACTTTCAAGAGGACGTCTTCACCGGGTGAATCAGGTAAGTGATATTATTTTATTGTTTAGATAATATTTCATACCCTATCATTATCATACTTTTTTTGATAATCTTTTTCATACCTACTAACTCTCATTGGTAGAATATCTGTTAACATACTGTCAATAGTACGAAACTCGCGTATTAAATCGTCCATATCATATTTTATACCCCGCAAGTAAGATCGTATCTGATCAAGTAATTTTTTATAGGTGATACTAGCCGTTTGGCAACTATTTTTTTTAGTCGCGAGTCGAGGTTCTATCTTTTTACACGCTGTTTCAAGAGAAACACCAATGCCCGATATTATTAACAAAAACGGGTTTAATGATGCACCACTCGAAATTATACCAGATCCGGTCAATAACAGCGGTAAATATGATATTACTCGAAGTATTTTGGTATAATATTTATAACATTTTTTCACGCACCAAAGTTTTTTATGATAAAATTTGTAATATTGCATTAGAGCGTCCACATCTTGTTTTGGAATTTCTTTTGAAATGTGATTGAAATCAAATATATATTTTTTCATTATATAATATTAATTTACAACAATGCTGGTTTCTGGTTTAATTAAGTAATTATTTGTGGTGTTTCAGCTACAAATTCCAAACACCACCAGTAAGACGTTGCGGTTATTGTTTGATCATCTGCTTCCAGTAAAAATATTTCTTCAGCATCTTTATTTAACACTATAGATACAACTCCAGAGAAAGCATCGGTTGAATGACGCCATGGAAATGTTGTAGTATAAATTTTAAACTTTGCAGAACTAAAGATAGATAGTCTATAAACACCAGTAACTTCTGCGGTATATTTGATAGTGTTATTTTGCTGTGACCATGTTGTTAATCCTGATGCTACTGTGTACACGATATTTTTAATTTGTCTGTGTGGAATTTTAATCAGATTAGTTTTTTGAACAATATTAGGTATTCCACTGACAATATCATTGAGTTTCGTGTTAACGTCGGAGAGTTTTATGTCAACGGTTGGTTGTTCCCCAAAAAATTCTTTAAAGGGTTTGTTTATGTTTCTACGAAAATTTAAGAACGTTTCTACATGTTTGGAAAAAGTAGCACTAAGTGTAGTCATTTCATCACCGATTGTTTTTAACGAAGTTGTTATAGGAATTTCCTTATCATCAACATACTTTTTCGTTGTAGCATCAAAATCCTATTCCGGTGTTCTAAGATTATTAATGCCGTTGTTATTCATGTTGAGAAATGCACGCATTATGCCACCGTTGGCCAATACGTACTTAGATTCTTGATCATCGACATATTTTTTTGTTGCGGCGTCTGTATCTGAGGCTGGGTTTCCAAGGTCTATAATTTTATTTTGGTTCATAATAATGTGACCCGTGAATGAATCACCAGCTTTTTTGACATAATCGTTAATCGAGTTACCGGAATCTTGTATCTTACCTTGATTTGTAAAAGTAACAATATTATTAACAACCGCGGTGGGAATTCGTACAAGTACATTTGACAGTTGTACATTACTCGTCTTTAATCGTCCTTGTTTATCCTGGAAAATAACAACTTCATTTTGATCCACACTTGTGAGATTTAATAAATTATCGATTTCATTTCTTAGCTGATCAAGAGTTGCGTACTTAGATAAGTCACCTTGATAACCTTCAGTCAATAAATCTCCTGTTAATGTTCCAAATTTTGTATAGTAGCTCATTATTTATTGTCTTACATAAAATTGTCAACATTATTTAGTTTAATATTACATAAAATTGTCAACATTATTTAGTTTAATATTACATAAAATTATATAACAACGATGGCAAAATCGTCGATATTAAACTTTGATACAGAGCGGTTGGTGAAACATAAACATAACAATGAACTTCCAGATTGTCATTATCTTATTGTTGGGCGAACTGGATCTGGAAAAACAAATTTGCTTATGAACTTACTTCTCGGCGATAATTTTAACTACGATCGAATTTATATTTATACAATTAATCCACAGCAAGATAAGTACGAGCTACTAAGCGGATATAATGACAAACTTCGTGATGATCTTGAGGCTGGTGAAGATTTTTTTATAATCAGACAGCCAGAAGATCTTATTCCAGTTAATCAACTTGATGCATCTGAACATAAGATAGTAGTTTTTGACGATATTCCGCTAAATAATACGGAGATGAATAAAATAAGATCATAATTTTTCACTATCGCGAAATAAAAAGTGTAATTCTATTTATTTAGCTCAAGGTTTTTATAATGTTGACAGATTTATTCGGCGAAATACCGGTTGTTTTATATTATTTCCGGGATTGGACAATGTTGAGGTCAGAAATATTGCGAACGAACAATGCGGTGACGTAACAAAAGATAAATTTATCAAACTTTATCATAAAGCTACAAAAGATAAATATAACTTCTTCTTATTTGATAAACTTACACATGATCCAACTAAAATGTTTCGCTGTTGTATTAACACTTACTTACAGTAAGGCGTTTCAATTTTATAAAATTTATATATAATAATTATGGACAAACGAGCAAAATATAGAAAACATATAGAAGATCTGAAAAAACTTGCTCAATCTCAAGCAGCATTTAAGCAAAAAGTACAGCAAGCACGACGTGGACAAGTAACTGCCGCAGAAACAACAGCTACGATTCTCAAACCAGTTACTGAAGCACTTCTTGGAAAACAACCTGAAACTAGGACACTGTCAGACGAAGAAGTTAAAAAACTTCAAGAAAAAGGTTTAGTCGGGCTTGTTAAAGAACAACAAGAAGCAGCTGCTGCAAAAATTATTAGAAGATCTGATGAAGAAAAGTTAAAGTTAGTTAGAGAACTTGTAAAACATATTGCTGATCCTGCTGCTAGACAAGCTGAACTAAGACTGCTATTAAATAATCCACTTTTATTTGAACAAAGATTATCAGAAAGAGTATTAGTTGGACCGATTGAAAGAAGGTTAGAAGAACAAGAAGAACGTCAAAAAAAGAGAAAGGAAGAAGAACGTCAAAAAAAGAGAGAGGAAGAAGAAATGGAAAAAAGAAGATTTGAATATGAACTAGAAAATATAAATAGCAAAATAAGAGATGACGAGTATGAAGATTTTAATAAGAAATATGACTTTAAGAATGTGAGAATACATGATGTTAACAAAGATACATTTAAAGCCGATGAAAAAATTGCAAGATTAAAAGAAATAAAAGAAAAGAGTGATGAATATTACAACAAAATAGTTTTAGAAAATATAAATTACAGTGATTACATTAAATTATATCGATATGGAATTATCGCTGATCTTTATACTAAAGTTATTAATAATGTAAGAAATAACAAATATCATAGTAATCATAGTAGTGGTTTAAATAAAGAAGCAAAATTATTAGATGAAAGACCAGAAAGATCAGTATATGTAGAATATCAATATCCAGAGGAAACTGAAAGAAGTAAACAAATTGAAGAAAAACAAAAAATAGCAGAAGATAAAATAACAAAATATGATTACAATTCTTTTATAAGAAAATATAACATTGAAGATATTAATAATATTAATAAATTGTCACAAGAAGAATATGATGATATTATTAAAGAATTAAAAAATATTCGTAGTAAAGGATCAGAAGCTTATAATATAATTAAAAAAGGTGAAACAGAAGATCTTGAAGAATTTTTAAAACTTTATAGAGATTCTATTATTGCCTATAATTTAATGATTGTAGCGGAGAAATTTAGATCTGAAGAATATAAACATAAGAATTTTTACGACGTGTTTGAAGAAAATGAGAATATTCGCATGGGTAAGACTGGAACAGGTGTAAAAATATTTACATCAACTGCTGAAATGATAGGCAGATTAATGCTATTAATATCATCAAAAGAAGCTGGTAATGTTAGTGCTGAAATTGACAATGAAATTATTGATATACTTGATCATCTAAGGTCGGAAAATTTATTAACATCTGACGAGTATGAAATTTTACACCGCGACTTAATCTCGGCGATTTAATTTTATAAAAAATATAATAAATAACAATGTCAACAACATTATTGCTAGACTCTAGTACAACCGCAAAAGATAGCGCAAATTTTTCAGTAAATTATATTCCGCCAATACAACTTGATACTGAAAAACAGTATGAAATTGGATTAATTTCTTGTACTTGCTGGAATGCTATGGCTAACGTAAAAACTGGTGTCAATGATGAGATTGCAATTATTTCAATAAGAGAAACGCAATGGAAAACATTTAAAATTCCACAAGGAGCTTATAATATTACTGATCTAAACAGAGTGATAAAAGAACTTATGCAAAAAGAGAAGATGAAACCTGATAATTTCGAGTTAGCAGCGAATTATAACACGTTACGAGCTAGAATAACAATAAAAAATATGTCAGTTAGTTTTATATTACCGAGAAGTATCGCACCACTGATAGGATTTGAACATAGAGAGTATTATTTAGATCCTAATGAAGCTATTACATATGACGGTGAACTGCCGGTAAATATAACTGACGTAAATACAATATTAGTAAATTGCTCTATTGTTTCTGGATCTTACTCAGCCCAGGGTAGTAAAGGGCAAACGATTTACAGTTTCTCACCAGAAGTTCCGCCAGGTTCTCTCATGCAAATCACTCCGCGTCATATTATCTATTATCCGTTAAACGTTGAAAATCAAATATCAAGTATAACAATGCAATTAACAGATCAATCTGGTAGGCAATTAGATCTGAACAACGAAATTGTTACATATTATTTACACTTACGAGTACAATAACAAAATTATTGCGACTTCACTATCGACAATAAAAATTATACAACCTCAAATATAATGAAACAGAGAAAAAAAAAAAATTTATCGAAGAAAAATAGTAGGAGGATTTTTTGGGAATATATTTACTAAAGTTATTGAAAATGTTCCAGGAATTGCGCGTAAAGTTGCACCAATTGCACTAGACGCAGGTAAAGCTTTTGCAACTGGAGCCGCATCTGCCGCTGGAACTGCGGTGGGACAAAAAATAGCTGATAAAATAAAAGGCGCACCGTCCACATCTGAGATAAAACAAGCTATATCAGAAATCGCTCCAACAAAAGAAACTCAACGTGCTATGATAACAACAACGAAAAAACTTTTATCACCGAAAGGCGAGCAGATTATACAAAAATTAATATCTAAAGTAACGGCGCCGCAATAAAATTTTATATAATCTAATAAATAAAAAATGTCTGTTAAAAATTATCTCGATTTAGCAGAAACTTATGACACCGATGACACTGTAACAGAATTTGAGTATGTTGAGTATCTCGATGAAAATTCTAATGAACCAAATAAAACTGGTATTAGAACATTTAATGCTCGAGACGAAGATGTATTTCTGCTGCCACATAAGGCAATGTTAGAAGTTCGCGGTCAGATTATGACAGTAGCTAATCAACAGAAGTAGCTCTTATAAATAACGGCTGGTGTTTATTCAAAAGTGTTAGATATCAACTAGCTAATCAAACTGTAGAAGATATTTCAAGTCACTTACAAGTTGCAAGTACAATCTTAAATATTATTTCGTTTTCCGATGATTACTCCAGATCAACTGCAACGAACATGATGTGGTTTAAAGATACTGGACGTGGTGTAGCAGAATCAACCGAACTTTTGTCGAAAGGTGTTTTATTGCACGGAGCTGATGCTGCTGCAGATCTTGTAATTGTAAGAGCTTTTCTTATTGTTAATGCAGCCGCACTAGGTATAGCCGCACCAGCTGCAGACGCTAATGTAGATGTTGTAAGAGTCTCACTTACTGCAGCTTGTAATAATATTGAAGTAACTCCACCAGCTGCAGGTGCGACCGCTGTCGCAATGTTAGATTTAATCAATAACACAATTAGCGTAAAAAATCCACGTTATAATGAAGGTTTTGCTAGGCGAAGAGCACTTACAGCAGGATCACGTCAAATTACAATGATGCTGCCATTAAGTATGATTTTTGGCTTTTGTCGCGATTATGATAAAGTATTTCGTGGAGTTAAACATACACTTATTTTAGATCGGGCAGAACAAAACGACTGTCTGTTTAGGTCAGGTGGAGCTGATGTACAGTTTATCATAAACAAACTTGCGCTGTGGATGCCGCGTATAACTCCGTCGATCACAAAAGCGGCAGAACTAAATAGTATGCTTGAGAAACATACAAACAAAATTTATTTTCAGCAGCATAAAATATATCAAACAGCAGTTCCAAATACTACCGACTACACATGGCGAGTTACAACAACATCAAGCGAACAACTGCCGAGACAATTGTTTGTCGTATTTCAACGGCAAGCGCAACGTGGTAGCCAAGAACAAAATAATGCGATATTTGATAACGCTAATATTAGACGAATATATGCTAGACTAAATTCGAAGCAGTATCCAGAACGAGCGATAGAATGCAATTTTACAGATGACGCTAATAAAAATGTTACTCGACCGTACATGTATTTATTCGACGCAGTACAAAAATATCAAGATGTTGAAGATGGATCTCAAATATCAGTAGAGGAATTTCGTACACTTTATCCAATATTTTATTTTGATGTTAGCAAACATGGCGAGAGATTAGTTGATTCAACAGCTGATATTGAAATTACTTGGACACTCGAACTTCCAGCAGTTCCAGTGCCGTTATACGTATATGCATTAGTGATAAGCGACAGATTTGTTACGATAGACTCCGTTGGAGGTAAAATGACAGTCCAAGTTTAATCTGCAATCGTTATATAAGATGACAAAATATATTGTAAAAGAAATATATTTGACTGATGGTCAAGTTAAAAAATTAGCAGCTGCTGTTGCAAAGCAGAGACAGGTATCATTAAAGGTTAATCCCGGCTCTCAAACGGGTACCTTAACAAAATTGATGTTAACCAAAAATCAAGCAAATAAATACGATCGCAAAAAACCTTTTGTTTTAAATTTAAGTGCCGCACAAATAACAGCGATGTCCCACCGCATTGTGGTGGAAGGTGGTTTCTTTGGTCCGGCATTATCAGTACTAACTAGCACTATAATGCCAAAAATGTTAACGGTGTTAGGTACATTAGGATTAGCAGCAGCGTCTGGCGCAATATTGGCGCAACGAAAAAAGCAGTTGAGGGTAGTGGTATAAAGAAAATAGTCTAAAGCTTAATTTTATGTGACCGATAAATATAATGCCCAATGCAACGCATCGACGAAAAACCACAACGAAAAAAAAGAAAACGAAAAAACGAAATCGAACAAAACAAGGAGGAATTATTCCTTTCGCTCCACTTTTGGCGGGACTAGCGGGAAGTCTACTGCCAAATCTTCTAGGAATCGGACGAGGACTAACATTGCCGGGAACACGGCCACCCCGCTAAGTAACTTTGATATACTTGATAAGTTAAAATCAGTTCCCAGATTTCACGGAGTTTATTCTAAAGATGAACTCAACACCAAAGGTGTCAGCGCTGTACCGTCGCTGGGTTCATGCGTGATAAATATACAAGATTTCAATGACGGATCCGGCACACATTGGGTAGCAGTTTATAATAACAATTACTTTGACTCGTTTGGACTTCCACCGAGCGATGCAGTAAAAAAATACATAAACAAAAAATACAAAAAAATATATTATTCGTCTAATCAACTTCAACCTGTTGGAACTTCTGCTTGCGGATATTATTGTATAATGTTTGTCCGACAGATGTCAAAAGATCCTAATTTTTTAAAGTTTATTTTACAGTTGATAAGCAACCTTCTCACGCTAATGATGAGATTGCAATTAATTTTTGTAAAGCTATCTAAAGCTTGCAATAAATTTTATCGAAACTTACAAATATATAATGTCAACATATTGTCTCAAATGTAGAACTAAAACAGAAAATATTAATGAAACAACAGAAAAAACAAAGAACAACAGGACGATGCTGAAAAGTATTTGTGCAATCTGTGGAAAAAGAAAAAGTATGTTTTTAAAGAAAACGTTTGGAGCTGGTTGCCCTCCTGACAAGATTATTTTAGTAGATGACTAAAAATATAGAATGATATGCAAGTGCGATTCTGACAGAGATTTATGTCTCGAGCAAAATAAAATTGTCACATACTGTCAACGTTGTAACAACAGAGAAATAATAGATACAGGTATAGATATACATAAATTAATTGGCAAATTACCAAAACCAAAAGGAGGTTGGACATTGCCAGGTCATAAACACACTGGACCTTATAATCCTCTTGATAAACAACTTGACGAGAACGATAATCCACTGCCAGGACAAGAACCTTACAATCAAGTTGATGCAATAGCAATGCGTCATGATATTTGTTACAGGGACGTTGAACATCCTGATAACGTTCGTGTAGAAAACTCAAAATCAGATTGTGATAAAATAATGTTAGACGAATTACATGATATGGAGCCAACAAATCTACGAGAACGTTTTGATAGAAGATTTGTTCAGGGAATGATAGGAGCAAAATATAAACTTGGACTCGGAAAAGAATTATACGATGATCTAGCGTCTGAGCTACATAAACCTAAAAAAAAAAGTTTACGCGACGTAAAGTTGTCGCAAATGCCGTTGATGATATCTGGGCGATAGATTTAGTTGATGTATCAAATCTAGCAGAATTTAACGTTGGCGCTGATGGCGCTCCAAAGAAATATTTGTTTAATGTTGTCGATGTTTTTAGTAAATATGCTTTTAGTGTACCTGTTTCAGATAAAACAGGGACGTCGATAACTGATGCACTGAAACAAATAATAACAAGTACGGAAAGAAAACCAAATAAAATCTGGACCGATCACGGAGCAGAATTTTTTAATAAAAAGTTTGAACAGTTTCTAGAACAAAATAACATTAAAAAATATGTTACAGGGAACGAGGGAAAAAGTGTCGTAGTAGAGCGATTTAATCGCACGCTAAACGAAAAAATACACAAATATTTGACAGCTAAAAATACAAACAGGTATATTGATGATCTTCCGCAGATAGTTGACAAGTACAATAACACGAAACACCGAACGATTAAAATGTCGCCAAACAACGCAATCAAAAATCCGATATTAGCAAACGAAAACATGTACCGCAGACAAATTTAAAGTCGGTGATAAAGTTAGAATTTCTTTGACGAAAAAAACATTTGAAAAAGGATTCACTCCAAACTGGACTGAAGAAGTGTTTGTAGTTGATAAAGTACTTTTAACAATACCTGTGACGTACGCGTTAAAAGATTTATTAGGAGAAACAATAACTGGTAGTTTTTACGAGCAGGAACTTCAGAAAACTGAATAAGATGTTTTCGTTATCGAAAAAGTGATTAGGAGAAAAGGCGATAAAAGTTTAGTCAAGTGGCGTGGGTATAGTGATAAATTTAATAGCTGGGTACCAACTAAGTCGATTTCATCGACTGCGATTACATCGACTGCGATCCAGTGATGTTATTATAAATGTGTTCGTATTTGACAAGCACAGATTTACATTTGATAGTTTTACATAACGAAATTAAATGTAATTTTCTTTCATTATCAACTGGCATTAAATTGAGTATTCTAGCAAAAATAAAATCATATTTTATACTCCTTCGCTGGCCAGTTATTTTTAGATTCAAAAAAGGTTTGATAAGCTGCCAAAATATTTGTTGTTCGGCAACAGTAAAATTAAATTTTATTATTTTTTTAGTAATATGATACTTAGCATTATATCGTCCAGTTGTTGGTCTGCTGTAATTTGATTTGTTGGCGACGGTGACTATTTCATCATCATCATCATCATTATTATTGTACAAAATATCATCTTCGCTATAACTAGCAGATTTGTCTATTATATCGGTAGTGATTTTAACATTGTCTACAACTTTATCACCAGTGATTTTAACATTGTCTGCGATTGTATCTTCTGCATATATTTCAGCAAGTCTTTCAATCAAGTTCATGTTATAATATATTTTTATCTAATTTATTGTTATAAGATATGACTGACGAGGTAAAATATCATCAAAAAGTTAATGTATTAAACTATAACGAACTAGCTGAAGCAGTTCGAAAATGTCTGTCAGGTTATAGTGTATATTCCGTTGACGTTATTGTTATGCAAGGTAATTCTCATAAAATATTGCTAACAGCAGCAGAAAAAAATAAACTTAATGAAAGTGCACTAATGACGTTAACATTTGATCGAGATGATATTATAGCGTTTGCACATCATTGCTTGACTAAGAAGGAGCTATCAAATATATTTAATAATCATATCTAAAACTAAATCTATCAAATGTTGACATTGATGTTGTTGTTTTAGTTATGCCGTCGGCAACGTCTATTACTCTTTGTGGATGAATTTTAAGATGCTTTGCTGCAGTCGATATTGATTTAAATTTCATTTTTTCTCCAGTTTCTAAATTTACTGAAATAACTGATCTTCTGGGTTTTTTGAAATTATTACCGTCAGAATTAGATCCACGTTTGGTGTTTTCTTCTGGTGTAACTAGATCTAAATTTTCAATACAATTATCAGTTTTAATTTTGTTAATATGATCGATAACTAAATTATCTGGAATGATGTCATTAAATACTTCATAAACAAATCTATGTGATAGATAATTAACGTAATCGACTTTTGTTCCTTTAACATGTACTATGAAATAATTCATATTATTATTAGAACCAACAACATTTATAGTTTTTCTGTTTCTTATAATACCGCGATCGTTAGCCTCGTATAAATCAAAGACCGGGTGCGGCTGAAACTGGTTTTGTAAAGATAAGTTTTCGATGTTATCATCAGTGACTTTACTGTTCACATGATATACACGCTGTCCCTCTGGAATATCTTCGCAGAATAATGTGTAAATAAAATCTTTTCTAAGCATTATAATCCTCTCGGTATTATCTCCCTTTACGCTAATCTTATAACCCGCTGGCGTTGCTTTGCCAACAGATTTTCTAGTTTTGTTGTTAATAACCGAACCAAGTTCATTTCCAGCGTATAGGTTATACTTTGGGTGAACGTGATATACCTCTTGCTCATATGCGCTTGTCAGATTTGCTGTCATTATACTATAAGGATTTTATATCTCTAATTGTTTGTTCAGCTGGCGTGCAGTGAGTTATCGATCGAACAATCAATTAAACATATAATATTACACTATAGTATAGCAATGCTGAAATTGCGAGATATAGCCAAGAAGAGCCTTATTGGAGAACCTGAAAAAATAGCGACTGCTTTTACAGGATTCGACAACAGTTATCGGTTTGATAAACAAATCGTACTGGTAAATTTTACTGCAGAAAATCTATACCACCTGTTAGAGCCAACTGTAAAACGTGAACTTGAAAAACATAAGGGTATAAGAATATTAGTGCAATATCACGTTATATTTTCAAAACTACTTGTGACGGAAGAATCAACTAACACGGAAACTACGGACCCTTATATTAATGCAAAATCAAGGCGTGTTTTGTTTGGTACTGATCTTTTGTCACTAGCTGATGAAATACACCAAGAAATTTGGAAAAAGATAGAAGAATTTACCGAATCGGGTTCGGGTTGGAAGTTTGAAATGATCAAGGAAATTTTATTTCACACAATGAAATATGACGCATTACGCGGTAGTTCGTATATCGACCTGCCACAAAAAATAAAAAATAAAAAATGCTGTATAAACGTAAAGAACGTTGATAACAAATGTTTCCAATGGGCTGTTCTTTCTGCGTTATTTCCAGCAGAAAAAAATGCTGATCGTGTTGAGAAGTATATCAGTCACGTGTCAAGATTAAATTTTAAAGATATTGACTTTCCAGTGGCAGAAAATCAAATACCAAAGTTTGAAAAGCAAAACAATGTTTCGATCAACGTTTTCGGACTTGATGAAAAAGAAAAGGTCTATCCAAGATATATTTCAGAAAAAGCTTCACAATCGACTATAAATTTATTGTTTTATAGAAATCATTACGTTTGGATCAAAAACTTTAATGGACTAGTTGGTAGACAGTATAATAAACGAAAGAAGAAAACGTTCTTTTGCTATCGCTGCTTGCACGGTTGTACAGACAATGAAACATTACAAAAGCATTTGCAGTACTGTAATGACGTACAACGAATAACGATGCCGTCTAAAAAAGATAGCGTGTTACAGTTTGTCAATCACCATCACAAGCTAAAAATTCCTTTCGTTATATACGCTGATTTCGAATGTTTACTTCAACCTGTACTTGGCGTAGAAAATAATCCCAACCAATCGAGTACAAGGAAAACTCAAAATCATGTTCCGTGCGGAGTAGCGTATAAGATAGTTTGTTGCGCTGATTCGAGATTATCTAAACCAATCAAATTATCTAAACCAATCAAATTATCTAAACCAATCAAATTATATCGTGGTAAAAGTCCAGCTGTTTGGCTTCTCAAGCAGCTCATTAGCGAAGTTGATCATATATTTTATCGTTTGAAAAGAGTAACTCCAATGAAAAAACTGACATCTCAGCAAAAATCTGATCACGAACAAGCGAAATTTTGTTATATTTGTGAAAAAGCTTTTGACTCTGACAACGTCAGGGACAAGAAAGTACATGACCATTGCCATCTCACCGGACAGTACCGTGGAGCGGCTCATGATCAATGTAATTTAAAATTTCGTGCTCCAGATTTTATTCCAGTTATTCTTCACAACTTTCGAGGATATGATAGCCACATTATCGTAGAAGCTTTTGGTGATCCTGACGTAAAAGCTCGTTTAAAACTCAATAACGTTATCAAATGCATTCCAAATAATTTTGAAAAGTATATGTCAGTTACGCTAGGTAAGTTGCGTTTTATTGACAGCATGCAGTTTATGAAAGAATCATTGGATGAGCTAGTAGAAGATTGTAGCGAGTTTGATAACCTACGAGACTGTTTTGGAGATAAATTTAATCTACTGACTAAAAAAGGAATATTTCCGTACGAGTATCTCGATGATTGGAGTAAATTTGATGAAACTTCGCTACCTGACAAGGACAAATTTTACTCACAACTTAAAAATGAAAATATAACCGATGATGAGTACAAATATGCACAAGATATCTGGAAAGAATTTGATTGTAAGACGTTTGGCGTTTATCATGATTTGTATCTAAAAACTGACGTGTTATTGCTGGCGGACGTATTTGAAAGTTTTCGAAAAGTGAGCTATAACAATTATGGACTAGATCCTTGTTGGTATTATTCTGCTCCCGGGCTGTCGTGGGACGCATTGTTAAAATTTAGTAAAGTAAAGTTAGAATTACTGACTGACGTTGATATGTTCAATTTTATCGAAAAAGGTATTCGAGGTGGTATTAGCATGATCATAAAAAAATATGCTGAAGCAAACAACAAATATTTGAAAGAGTATAATCCTGAGCTTCCTTCGAAGTATATTATTTATCTAGACTACAAAAACTTATACGGTTATTCTATGGCAGAACCAATGCCTATTGGTGGATTTCGTTGGATTACGGTTGATCAATTTCTATCAGAGACAGAAAAAAAGATACCCGACGATGTTTCGTACTTCGTTGAAGTTGATCTCGATTATCCAACTTGGCTACACAAATTGCATAACGATTATCCTTTCTGTGCGGAATCGATGGTCATAGATTATAGTTTATTATCTCAGGAACAACAAACGTCAGCATCACCAAGACAAAATTCTATGGTCAAAAAACTAGTACCAAATTTACTTGATAAGAAAAATTATGTTTTGCATTACAAAGTTTTAAAACAAGCAGTCGATGCTGGTCTCATGTTGAGAAAAGTTCATCGTGTACTAAAATTTAATCAATCAACTTGGATGAAAGGATATATTAACTCAAACACTTCGAGAAGAGCTGTGGCTAAAAATGATTTTGAGAAAGACTTTTTTAAGCTCATGAACAATTCCGTTTTTGGTAAGACGATGGAAAATATTAGGAAACGCGTAAATATCGAGCTAGTTAATGATATCAATCGCAGAAACAAACTTGTGTCAGACGATGATTTTGTTAGCATGAAAATATTTAATGAAAATCTTGTCGCGATACAAAGAAGAAAAACAAATCTAAAACTAAACAAACCGATTTACGTTGGAGCTTCCGTGTTAGATTTATCGAAATGGCTGATGTACGATTTTCATTACAATTTTGTTAAAAATCAATGGCCGTCCAGTAGATTATTGTTTACTGATACCGATTCGCTCGTATATGAAATCGAATGCGAGGATATTTATCAGGACATGTACGATAATCGACATCTGTTTGATCTTTCCGATTATCCTTCGTGATAGTAAATTTCATGACAACACGAATAAGAAGGTTATTGGTAAGTTCAAAGATGAAATGAAATCGAGCATAATCAAATACTTTATCGGATTGCGTAGTAAAATGTATGCGGTATTGTTAGATAATAATGAAATAAAGAAAAAAGCAAAAGGTCTGTCTGAGTATTTTGTTGAAAAGTTTATGAACTTTGATGATTACAAGTACGCGCTTGATGGCGGTGTTAGTTTTATAAGAGCAATGGCTATTCGAACGAATCATCATAAACTAGAAACAGATGTCATTATCAAACGCGGATTGAGTAATTTTGATGATAAACGTTATTGCGAAAATGGGGTAGATACATTTGCACTTGGGTACTGTTTTGATGATAGATCTATACTCGATATTATCTTTTCCGACTGAAATTTTATCTAAACTAAAGAAATAATGTTTGAAAATTTGACAGTGACAAATAGCTACAATAGCAAGATCAAATATCTAATGATGGACGGTAAACAATTGACAGTTGAAATTAATAATGAAACATCAGGTATATGTTTTAGTGGAACTCGTGACAAGCTAAAACTTTCGCTGATCAGATCTGATGACAGCGAGTATTTCAATTACCTCGAACAATTGAGCCAAAAGTTGTTAGAGGAATTTAAAAACCTTCACAATCCGATCAGCCAACAAAAATATACTAAACTTACAATCGATCTTGATAGATCAAAAGTATATTTTATCGACAAAAAATATCCTCTTAACAAACCACAAATAAAAGATTTGTTGGAATCTCGTCGCTGTGTGAGCGGTAAAGTAAAGTTTAGTCTCTATCATCGTGATGATGAAATATTTCTAATTTCAACAGTAGAAACATTGATAATTGGTGATGAAATATAAAATAATATCACTTACCTGATTCACCCGGTGAAGACGTCCTCTTGAAAGTACAGCACGCAATGACTATGAGAGAATTTGACCGCTTTATATATACTTGTTCTGAAAATTAATTATCTAAAAAATCTCATCACCGTTTTGAGACACTTTAACGTATTAATTTTCCGTGTGGGCGATTCTTGAATATTCTAATCACGTGATTGAGTTAAACACATCTCCGTATGACAAAGGCAGTTACCTAGCTCGGTTGTCATAGAGATATTGATTTTTTTATACTGCGCAACGGCTAGGCGTATTGATTAGACAACATCTGTTACAAAGCCTAGGTATGCATGTTATATATTAGTGTAAAGTTATAGAATTATATCTGAGCTCAAAACCTGGTTTCAGTTTTGTGTAAATCGTTTGGGGTGGGAGTTTTAGGGTCTCTGATAGAGGTAAATTATATTTGTTAGGAGGTTGGGGAGGGTGTGAAAAAGGTCTTTGAGATAGGATCTGCCTTATATATTACTACTAAAGTCTCTATCCACTTTGTTTTACAAACCAACACAGTATTAAAAAACAAAACATACTATACTCCATACCAATTCATATTGGAGAAGGGGAAAACAAAACGTTTTAAAAGACTTACACAATCAGTCACATGCAATCACCAAACATATCAAACACACACTATCATACACGCAAGGGTAGTAAGTGTTTATAGTCACACGACTAAACCCTCGTACACACACACTATCTCTCTAGCAAAGGTAGTGTTTATAGACGCACCATTAACTGTTACATGCAAACACACAATTCATGAGGGAAAGACTTTCTTGGGGAAAAAGACAAACACATACCAATCAAACACAGACAAACATTTACAAAAAAACCCAACAGTTTTTTGGCAAATTGATCAGTGTATCTTTTCTAGAGATATGGTTGGCTCTGAAAAGGGCATTTTTCCTTCAGTGCATCGGGTTAATGCCTGCACCACCAAGGTCATACACAGATATGACTCCAATCGTTATCGCACAAAATCGAGAAGATGGGGAGTGATGAAGCAGGTTGATTCGCATCACTCTCCAAATCTACTGTTTGAGGGATTACGAAAAATTTTTGTGGTAGTGTCGTAACCACAGGCATGACTGGGCAAATGGGGAGCATCAAAAGGATTATTACCTTTTCCTATTCCTTTTTCTTCCCCTCCGCCTCTTGGTCAGTTTCGTCTGTCCAAGTGTCCATGGCTAGATCTCCTAGGAGACGACGAACATGCTCCGGGTGCACTTAGAGATCCATACTCTTCTGTGTTCTGTTCATTCTTATTGTGTCGAACCTTCCACGATGTGTAGCCAGACTGACGAACCTGCTGCTTCATATGCTGGAAGCATGGATGTGAAGAAAAACGCCCCATTACATAAACTACAATGCACACCACATACTAAACCGTAACATTGAAAAGAAATATCGCGCTGACCTAATATAAACTTTCCGCTTTTTACAAAACACTATTACAAACAAACACACTATACTCCATACCAACACACTTTCCAGGAATTTTTTTTTTTTTTAAAGACAAAGACAAAGACATCCATACACCAAATATACCAAACACACACCTTCAAACAAACAAGGGTTGTAAGTGCTTATAAACACACCACTATACCCTTACATACAAACAAACAATAGAGTAGGGAGAGGAACTTTTTTATAAGGGAAAAAAGATACACATACACATACAAACAAAAAATATTTGTCACTTGATCAGTCTCTTTTCTAGAGATCCTGCTAACTCTAAAAGAGCTGTTTTGTTTTGGCAATTCTTCCCCTTAACTTCTGGGAGGACGACCCCGTATCGCTGCAGGCTTTCCCCCATGATAAAGTCTGTTTCTGTGGAAGGAGAAGGAGAACTCCTTGGTGTCCACTCTAAAATTCACAAAATTCTTGATTCTGCTGTTGCTGCTTTTGCAGCTGTCTCTGCTGTTTTTACGGCCTACACTTTTCTGTCCAATTTTCCTCTTCTAGCTTTGCTTCTTCTCTAAAGAACTCTTCTATGAGGTCTCGCGCCACTTTTAGCATTCTTATATCTTACATTCTCTATTACATCTGGCTTCGGAATCAGGTTTTGCCTGACACAATACAAATGCACGTGAGCCTCATTCAGCTTCGCTAACTTGGAAGGCATGTTACTAGTTGACGAGTCAAAGATGGATGGCCAGACTGGCGAGCGCCTCCCTTTATATGCCTCAAGCGCGGATGCGATGGAAAACATCCCTTCGATTTCGCGGGAACAACATTGATAACATGACCTAGAGGGGTAGAGAGAGGTGAAAAGCATATATTCAAACAGTGTCAATTTAGTTCAACATTTTTGTTCAAAACAAGAAACTTCTCTAGTAAAAATCAACAAGTCAAAAATTTTCAAACAGGAACATAATGATAAGGTTGACAACGTTGTGGAGTCATATTCGACTTAAGCTGATCTAGGTCATCTTGCCATCGATGCACACTACGTTTCCCCTACCTAAAGACAAAAGATAACTATAATGTTCACAAAACCATCTTTCTTTTTTTATCATCGTTTCGACCATACTCTCTAATCAAAATAAGTCACTAAATGTTCTAAGGGATATCGAGAATGCGTTGGTGAAGAAAATACACTCAATACTGTTCCCACGCTATGAATCGGATCCTTGTAATCTCACATTATTGAATAGAGTGGAGTTTGCATTTCTTCTCATGAAGTCCATGATATCGTCTTCCAAAAGGCAGTGATCTATACGAATCAAAATACTCCACACTGAGATCGTTAGGAAAGTAGATGGCAACCCAATGGGTTCCTTGTTGATGACTGTCGTCGGTGTTGATGAATTTCTTTAGGTTTGTGATGAGGAAATTCATCTTTAGCACGCACGACAGGATTCCATGAAGCTGTGTAAGAATTGTGCGTCAGAAGGAAATGAAGTTCCTAGGTATCCATGTTTTCATTTTTCACAGGTCAATAAGTCAATAATTCAGTCATGACTCTTTCTTTGAATTTGTCGTCAGACAAGTAAGAAGCTCAATTTTCCGCCTCCATACTCTGTGGAAAGAGAGCTTCGATGCGTTGGATCTCTAGTGAAGTAAGTGGAGAAGACGAATAGTCGCGTAAGTCTTGATACCACTGATTCAACACTGTTTCTTCACAGATTCCCCAAGCGTCAGCCAGATACACTTCTAATTTTTTCTTCTTAGCTCATCATCATGCATTTGTCGTGTTGAACATGACTGGGATGATCATTTTGACATCCAAAACAATGTTCCTGGGTTAAAGCTGTTCTTGATTCCGCTAGGTGCTTAGGAAAACAGGAGACTAAATGTTCTGTTTGTTTTGCCCATCTCGATATTATGACCGTCTCTCTAGTAGCTTCTAATAGTCCAGAATCACTTTTCTCAAGTTGTTGATTTCCAAAATATTGTCAAATTCTGTATACAAGATTACGTTCACCGTGTTGGTTAGAGGTTTGGCAAACTGAACTTCCACACGAAGTTGGTCAGATTTTATAGGGTGGAAATGTTGCTCGTCGCACACGTCTTAGTGTTGAAACTCCCTAAGGATTTTCAGCGACGTCTCCATTGTAGGCTGCATTGCTGACGATGCCAATGATTAAACGCTATGGTAACTGTCCTTGAAACAGATTATCTTCGATCTTGGATCGAATGTTAGCGGCAGTGGTGAAAGTTTTCACTTCCACTCGTCGTATCGGAAACGTGGCTGTCATTCTGCTCAAAGTGTGACTGATGTCGTTTTCCACGTTAGGTAGCACATCCACACCACGCTCGTAGAGTCGCGTGTCTTAGATGGTAGTTTTGTACGGTCTATCAGCATCAGCCATCAAATGGAAGACGGCATTGCTTATATTCAGTCTCAGGCCGGCATCCACTACGTTCAACAAATACTTGTCTTGCAACCACATGTCCAAATGCAAGCGATCCATCAGTTCTAAACTGCGCCCATCTTTGATTTTGTTTTGAGGGTCGTTAAATACCTTATTTTGGCCTTCCTGTGTGTGTGTGTGTGTGTGTGTGTGTGTGTGATTTAGATTTTTAACGTAGCTTTAACAATTTTTCAGTCATATCGCTACGATGTCTGCAGTGTGACAGTTTATAGGGGTGTCTAGCACTGGGGCACCATGCCGCAGACATGTGGCATGATGTCCCACCCAGTGATAAGATCCTGACACCAGGTCAACCAGTCCTAACACTAATCTCTTAATGCTGAGCACCTAGCGAGGCAGCTGTTTGTACCGTTTTTATAAGTCTTTGGTATGATTCGGCCGGGGTTGGAACCCGCGACCTTCGGCATCCAAGGCGGACGCTCTAACCACTAGGCCACAGGAGCGGTGAGAGGATTTGCAACGGACTAAATCGTGACAGTTCTTGTTTGCATAAATCCAGTAAACTCTGTAACGTTCCCGATCTCTCTTGGACTTTTATCTTGGTGGTGGGTACTTTTTAGCGGCTGCTGCTGCCTCTATAAAAGAAGAGGTGGTTGCGAAGAAATTCATTTAAAAACGGGTTTCCATTTTTCCATCAAAGTGGGAAAGACTCTTGTCAAATCGGGTTTGGGCTGCAACACGAGCAACGCGAAGACACGGTCACCGCAGGTCGTGGTTTGGGAGAGGGGGTTGCGTCCGGGTAGCACTGCCTCTCTTTCTGGTAGAAGTTGTTTTCTTGGGGCTTATCTTTTCCTGGGACTGTTTGTTTCTGGGGATGTGACCTGATCGTGCCACTCTTTTTCTTCTTTGGATGTCTTTGGGGAGAGGACATTTTCTTAGCGGTGGTTGATCAAGCATTTTGATCCAATTTTAAGAGTGAACGATTGATGGATGACACGTCCAAGAGAACTGCTACCTCTGGGTTACAAAATGATTTGCTTTTTGGTTCGAGTATCGATTCTCGGATCGCCAGTCGTGACAAGGCAGCCAAAAAAGCGTTTGGTTTGATGAGGGATGTGAATGATGCAATGAAGTACTTGACATACTGTCACCGTAAACCATCATAAGACTTGAGATTGGCTTCCAAGACACGTGCACGCACTTGTTGATTTGTTTTGCGACTGATGCCGTACAGGACACGAATTAATTTGGCTGGAAGATGAGACTGAAGGGAAGTCATGTTGGCAAATTGTGAGACTGACACGAAGTGTCAGGGTTTTTTGATAGCTTTTAATCCGACGTGGACGTGTAAACGACTGGTCCTCTTTCTTGGCACCAGTCGTGAAACAGATGGGTACGAATCACAAATAATGGGGTGTGGTGGGTTTCAAATGACGAGTAAATACGCCTGAGGTGTTTGAGTGGCATCGTCGTACGCATATATCAGCCAAGGAGTTCCTGTTTGGCTCACACTTGCATTTGCCATTAGGACTTTTAAACAAGACCACGTTATGAGGGTTGAGACTGATGGTACAATGGGCTTTACTTTGTTGAAATATAATACTAGCATTACGAAGATGCCTTTTGCGTGTAAACCAAAATTTAATTTCTTCTTCGTCTTCTCCTAACATGTCGTCGAAGATGACCAAATGTCTTTGACTAGTGTCAGACACGATCCTGTCGTCTTCACGAGGAATGCTTTCCACAATGACGAAGGATTCTCCTTGACTTTCTTGAAGGAGGCTGTAAGCCGATTGCCACCCATTGTAACATCACACGACGTGTTTGGGTGGACGATAGAACAAATAGGTTTTGTGCTCGATCAAAACGTTTGACAAATTTGGTTTTTGCTGTACCACTCGGTCTAGCAATGAACATGTTAAAGGGATGGCGAACATAAAGTGCCTCCCAACTTGAACTATCTAACTTTTCGTCAATGACTTTGAGAGCAGAGGAGGTACAAGAGAAAGATGTAGCCATAGCGCAGGTGTTCAGAATTTTAAGAATAACATAAACAAGGCAAGAAATTTTATGCTTTTTACGACACCTTTATTCTGCGTTCAAAAGTCACCACTGGACTTAAAATACAAAAAGTACATACAGCCAAATGGTTAAGCACATTGCTAAAATGCAAAGCAAAAGGATCAAAGTGCAATACAAACATATTATTTTATAACATTGTCGATTCAAGTGTACCATGGAATTTCTAGGAACACACTGTTCTTTGAGTCTCTACAATACTGACAGTCTCTAATGTTTCCTCCCAGAATGGCTTTTCATTCGTATCGATGTCGACGACGGTACTGCTGTCCTGAATTTGATTTTCTTCTGTGTTTGGTTTTTCTACCACAGTGGCTAACACGGGTTTAAATGTCACATGCTCACATGACATTTTAAGTCATTAACACAAATCTCTGGCATAGACAGTCTCTTCTGTCGTCCAAGCATCGAAACTAACACTTTTCCAGTCACGTACATCTTTCTAGTTGGGGTGTAGATCACTAGCTACACACGCATCTTCGTAAGCATCCAAAGGAGTCGATAGAGCTTCACGAATCCTTTCTTTACGCAGAGGTTGAGAAGTATCGATATGAAAGCTCAACGGCTTTAACAGAATGAGTCTCTCGTGCGCATTTACAGGAGCAACCATGTTGTCTTGGCAAGAACTGTTCGTAAATAGTCCGCAAGGAATCTGCTGGCAAATGAAATATCAGAAATGTAGTCACTAATACGCACACCACATGGCATCCAAAACTCAAAGTAAACATTTCTTCTAAAAGGTTTTGGTAATCCTACAAGGTCTAATAAGTTTCATTGACTTCCACGCTACTGATAAAGGTCGTGGCATGGAGGTAAGCTTTAATACCCTTGTTTGCATTCGTGATATAAACAGTGTCCCCCCACCAAGAATCATTCTTCTTCTACTAGAAGTTGCAGTGTCGTTGCCAATACCCTCGTTTATATTTTGTGACTGAAGTAGTATCCTCCAAGAATCAGTCTTCGTATGCTTTGGAAAATGGGTTTAAACAGAAATGAATGAATGACTTTGCGTTGCGTTTCACTTGTATTTTGACAAACTCTTGGTAAATCTGTTTTCCTATCTCCAGAGGTAGATTCTGAATGTGTTCTTCTAAACTAGTCATTCACAGCAATGTCTTTCTTGTAGAGGTAATAAATATACTTTTCCCAAAGGGCCTCTTTTACTTCAATGTCGAACCAAAATATTTTAGTCATTAACTCACACACCACTCGTCCCACAGAAGTTTCATCTTGAAGCAATACTAATTCTTGTAAACGTGATTTTGTAATCCTATCAGTCTTCCATTCGGATTATGTGTAGTATTGTCACCTTGTAAGTAGAAGTCGTAACATCCAAAGCCTTCTGAATCTCGGGTAGTTGATCAGTGTCTAACAATTATAACACTTCCAGAAGAATCATTCCTCTTATAGCATTCAGGTACCGGTGGTTTGGTGATGTAAAGGATGCAATTGTTCTTTGCGTTTCATTTGTTTCTTGATGAACTCTTTGTAAACGTGTTATCTCAACTTCAGTGGCAAACCACAAATGTTCTCTTGTAGAGTATCCATGAAGATATTACTGGAGTCCCACTAAAGGAAGGTATTGACAGTGCGGAGACCAAAGAGCATCTTCCAGGTGAGCAGAGTCTTTCTGCTCCCACTTGTGAAGTGACTCACCATAACTGAAGCATCTGACTTTATCTACTTCCCCCATGTCGATAAATCAAGCTCTGGCTAGTTCTTCGGGTGTAGGTCCTCTCAGATATTTAGGCCACTTTCCTTTGAATATTTGGAATTGACTTTCAGAGTCCCAGTAGCCAGGCAAAGCCAAAGGCAACGAGTATTCGTCTTTCACGAGTGCATTTTGCTGAGGTGGTGATACCCGAAATAGTTTGCTTAGGCACGGACGAGATCCCCAGGGTGGTAGACACACGGTATCACGTTGACTATGAAAACCAGTAAAGAGGCAAGGTGCACGGTAATAGGTGGCATCACTTTCGCATCCGTATGGTTTTATACGTACGGCATCACTTTTTATGGTGCTCGTAGTAATAGAGAAGTGCCCATGTCGTGCTGAATCGATGATGTCGCAGGGTATGGCATCAATGCGATTGTAAGGCACAGCATCGCACTCGAGCTTCTCACTGCACTTGAATCTCTCGTTCGCTCGTGACTGTGTGGAATGATTCATCTTTCTAGCTCTGTATTTCTCAACGTAAATGAAATGTCGATCTTGGAAGTTTTCGCATTTATACACCGCGCAATATCGGCGTGTCCGTAAGGTAAAGTGAAATGGTTGGGAACTCATACTCGCTTCTGGTACACGATCTGATACATTTTTTCCAATGGGCGACTGATGATTTCGTGAGTTGGTAACCGTTCAATTTTGTGCTTCTCGCAGGTTGCCATTCTAAAGTGTTGATCATCTCCAGATTGGAAAAGCTTCTTTCAGCACACCAAAGTTTACAGTTTGCAGTCGGTGTGAAATTCTGATTGTTTGTTTCGGTATTCATAATCGTAATTTTTAGGACCGCCGCTACCAAAACTCAGAATCATGTTTTCGGGATGCTCATCCGCCTATGCTCCTAAACGATATCCTTCGATGGTTGGGTGAGGATTATCAGGGTGATGGATGTAGATGCAACTATCCGTGTCAAAGTACAGGACACAATCTCCTAACTAATGTAAGGCTTTCTACAATTTTAAGCGAGCGCGGGCTGTCACATAGGCTGCAATGATGACATTTCCAAATTCGTAGGCCAGTACAAATTCTGGTTCTTCTTCGTAATTCACCAAGTTCAAATCTTTGCGAACAACGCCCACGTGCTATATATTTTCTTTTGCCATAAATCATGTCGTAATAGCTGGAGGGTTCTTCAAAGTACTCCGTCTTGGGTAAATACGGTCGTTGTGCCATTTTCCCCCACAAGCAATTCAGCATGGCTTTGGCAAAAGAGCGTCTTCTTTCGTTTTATTCGACGTGGTCTAAAGTGATGCATTCCATGGAAACGGTACTCCTGAACTTTACTCGGTTTTCGGGAGCCTGACACCTGGAAGGATAGCCACTGGCTTCTTGTTTGAGTTCGAAAAGACATCCACGTGGCCCGAGAAAATGCCTTTCTGTGTGTCGTCGTCCTTTTCGTACTTTTCTGTCTTGGGAAAGTGGTACATTTCGTACACTTCTAACACATAGTATTCCACTTCCATGGCGCGAAGCAATTCCAAGTTGATCAACGTTCCTGTCAAAGCGCGTTGATTTTGGTTACACATTTGAACCACTTAGTATCCTTCTTGCTCTAACTTCAGACGACGCTAGTAAGTGTTCTCGTACAATTGATTGCGGTAAACTAAGAACAGTTCTCGAGTTTTTCCACAGCAAGGAACATTTCATCCTAAAAGTCGAAGGGGTCCAAAGAGTGAGAGGGGTACCAAGCATGTTGTCGGGGTCGTAATAGTAGGCGTCAGGCAAATGTGGTAGTCGCAGTCGGGTGTTGATTGGTTTCGTTGTTGAACAAGTGTAGAAAATATCTTTTAGGGGGCGCTCACCAGTTATTATGTACTTTTGAGAGAGTGACGTATGTATGGTGAAGTTGTTTGCATTTAAAACATGCACAGTGGAGAGAATGTTACTTTTCTGTAATGTGGCTGACATTTCTTTGGATATTGTACTTTTGGAAATTGTAAATGGTCTTAGCACACTGCTAACTAAAATGACTGCTCCCCTGTGCTCCAAAAATCAGCCTGAATTTGTCTAAAGTACACTATCCTTAGCACCTATTTAAATAGGGAAAATGAATTTTGCAAGACTAGACAATACCAGCTTCTGAAAGTGCAATGAATGAATTACCAAATATATAAAATGTAAAAAAAAGTTGGGTTTTTTTTTACATTTTACCTCTGAAGTTCAGGAAGTGAAAATGACCAAGTGGAGCTAGCACTTTTTTGAAAGGTGCACATCTGGAGTAAGGCCAAGTTGTATACTCTATAACCCATATTACAACCATCAATCATACACCAAAATAAAGGGAATTAAAGGTTCTTTGAACAATACCTAAGATATACAAGGTCTTTTTTAAATAGTCAGTATAACTAGTGAGGAAACCTGGAGCAATACTTTTTCTTTAAAATTCGAAACTGTAGAGCTCCCCTTTAGCCATTTCTGTCAATCGAAACCTTTTAGGCATTCGACTCAAAGGGATAGCCAAATAACTCATGGAATCTTTAAACTGTACTTGTCCCACTTTTATGCATATGATTCTGGCTCTGTTTATGGGGGTATTCGGAACCTTGTTCTGAATAGTATTTCAGAAGAAAATGTCCATCGTATCCAGAGAAACTATGAGCCAAACACTTTTCTGCTGTGAACCTTGTGTCATGAAATGTTGTTGGTAACACGTAGGGCTGGCGAAAGTTCCTTGACAAGACGAGCTATGGATTTGTTCTTGTCTTTCGTGAAGACAGGGTATTGAGGCTAAAGAACCCGGACATTTCTCATCGCAATGAATGTGGTGCTCACGACTGTTAAACCCAAGGTCGTATTTCTCACAATAATTCTCACAATAATACGCGTATCCGAGGAATCTGATGATACTAGTAATGATATCGAAATGTTATTTGTGATGATAGACATCAATATACTTTCCATCCGGAAAATCGAATCCTTGAAACAACCGAGGTCTGCTCACCACTTGAGGGTACACTGTCAACGTAGAGCGTGGAGCCAATGCGTTTTGCAGTTTTCTCATTTTAGGAATGCCGCAGACCGTTTCTTGGGATAGGCCTTCCTGCTGTAACAGAATTTCTGCTTCTCTTTGTTTGTTTTGCTCAGTTCGATTTTCGAATACTCTCCCAGACTTATTTCCATTCTGTCATATCGTTCTCATGGCATACGTTCGACCCATGACGATGGCTCGGGCTAGACACATCTGGTCTTGGTCAGTGTTAATTCGGGCGATGCTGCTTTGGTACTGCTAATGTCTTCCACGAATAACACTTTCCTGCGTCTGTCCCTTATCGGAGGAGAAACCTGGGTCATGTAAAGTGCAGATGTATTATCGGTGATGTGAAATATGTCGTTGGATTGCTGAACGTGTTGAATCTTTTCGACGACTTTAGAAGGTGTCATTTCTGCTGGGCTGCTAAACTCGATCAAAACAGGTGACTTCAAACTGTCGTGATAAATGGAAAATCTCAAACGATCGTCTTTTTTTTGGCTCGGCATTGTCGTTTCAGTGTGGGAACAAGGAATCTCACAAATCGGTGATGAAACCTTCTGATTTCTCGAGTGGCACTTCGGACTTGAAATCTTTAAACTTCACCGTGTAAGTGTACGCCGTGGTTCTAAATTTTCTAGAGGAGCATTTTTTCATCTCTCGAATGTGATAATACTTTTATGGAGAGACTGGCTGACTTTGGTTGGTGATAGACTCTCTCGGTCTGGGCGCTGACGTGGAAGGTGTTGATTCATGCTCGCTCATGTCGGCTTCAATGTTGCTGGCATGGATATGAGCCAAGACTTCAACTCTTGTGCGAGGCGATATGTCACGTCCTGGCCTCTTACTGTCTTCTTCTTCTCTCTCTTTGAAATCATGCTATCGTTTCATCTTGATTGCAAAATTTTCATTTGACTAGGTTTTACACGCAACGTACCCCTATGTCTATCTATCTGTCTATATATATATATATATATATATATATATATATATATATATATATATATATATATATAGAGAGAGAGAGAGAGAGAGAGAGAGAGAGAGAGAGAGAGAGCATGAACGTCTCAGAATTATCATTCAGTTCATAAATTGTCAAGAAGATGTAAAAGCCAGCACAGATCGAGCTTTTGGTCTGAGCTTTAAGGGGTGTCATACGAAAGTTTACTTCCGAGAAGAAGACGGACTACTCCTCCTTTCGAGATAAAAGTCAAGATACTTGCTATATCTGTCAGAAGAAAGGACATTGGACTACAGAATGTCCATAACGTCAAAGCAAGACAGGAGTAAAGAGAGACAAAGGTTGAGATACCTGTTATTATTGTCAGGAGAAAGGTCTTCAGAGTGCCCTACGAAAAAAAGAGAAACAATCAAAGAAGAAAGGAGGATGAGAAGACGTCTTCCAAAAATGAAGAAGAACGCTCCGTAAGGGAAGAAGAACTCATCCCCGTCCAGAAAGACAAAAAAGACAAGAAAGTGAACAAGCGGAAGAACCTATGCCAGTGAAGAAATTCAAATGGATAAAGAGTGCGCAAGAATAAGAAAATGGATTTTTGATGACGTGTTGTGAAATTTCATTCTAATTTTCAAGAAAAGAATATACCAGAAAGAAAACGTAAGTGCCTCTTGGTCTTGAATTTTATGATAAGGACCTACACGCACGCACTCACAAACGTACACCATTCAAACATCATGGGAGAAAGGATTTAAATTTTACTTGATTTGGCAGTCTTTGAGTAGTCTCTTTTCTAGAGAGGTGGGTGGCCCTGAAAAGGACCGCTGGGTGTTTGTTTTGTAATAAACTCACGGACTGGACTCAATGAGCTTTAACTGCCTCATACCCTTAATACGGCAAAGTCCTGCTTCTTCACCTGCTACTGTTCATAATTTGGTAGTGATCGCTGTTGCTGCTGGTCTCTCAGGGGTACTCAACGTAGAGGTTGTGATGACTGGGATGGAATGTTTGGCCCGGAAAGGTCTTTTTCTCTTAGGTCGAGCTAAACAAGTCTGATACATTTGTCTCAGATACCTAAATTCGGCCAAAATACCTAGTAGCACTGTCATCGTTTGACTTCCACCATCCTTCTTCTCTCCTTATTCTCTCCTTAGCAGTTTCTTTATCATTCTTCTTCCTGTCCTTTTCTTCTTTCCTCCTTTTGCTGTTGCTGTTGAATGGCAGAGGCTTGTTCTGCTTCTTTCTGCTGTTGTAAAAATTTTCTATTCTTGTTTCTGTCTTTAAGATCCTCTTCCCGATGCAAGGAAGGAGAAGGTGCTAAAGGTGCTGGTGCCGGCACAAATTCTTGGGAAGAGGAAAGAAAATCGGCTAAATCCCAGTTAAGATCATTCTCCTCTGGAAGTATAACCGTGGCTGTTTTGGAGAGTGCCATGCTATCACTCCTCGTCTCCACCGCAGGTGCACCCAAATGCATCGTCTTGTTAGTTTCTGTATTGCTCAAACCATGTCGTATGGATTCACTGAGCACCGGCGCTAACTCGCCTATACACTGCATGTGACGTCACACGTATCGACTACGCGCTCTGACAGAATTTTGTAACGCGATTTTGGATTGATGAAACATATCAATCAATTTTGATCCGGCCTTAGACTATAACTACCAGTAGTTCTCCTCGTGAATTCACCTGTGCTCATGACAAGATATGGACAAACGTTGAATCGCCTACCCTAATTTCGGGGATGCTGTTCAGCCCGAACTATCCCATGTATGTGAAATTATCATGGGTTATCACGAAGATAACAGATACGGCTATTTGGAACAGAAGGATTTAGGTGGAAAGGCAAGGCTGAATGAAGAGAGTCTTAATGTATGGATCCGTTGTGAGACGAAGGTTGACGGAGAGAAGAAGATCAGGGTGATGCTCCGTATGTTAACTGTCTTTAGTTAACAAACCCTTCTGAGGGCCAGTCACATGCCTCGAAAAGATATACGACTCTTGACAAAAGGTTTTTGTCTTTGTGTTGTATAAGTATTTGTTTATGTTTTGTTTGTCCCCATAAACCTTTTTGTCCCTATAAATCAAATGACCACACCCATGTTAAAGTTCCCATTGTCCCTATAAATTTTTACCCCCTTTTCAATGGTAAGCCCCATTATCCCTGAGTGCCCCCCCCCCCGTTAAATTACCCTTTGTGCCTATGAATTTGTACCCCCTTTTTTGTGGCAAGTCCCATTGTCCCCCAAGTGCCCCATGTTACTACTTACTAAGCAGGGCTGGCCTACATCTCAGTTTCAAGGGCACAGCAGTTACACAAATCAGGCCATGATCAACTCCAGTATCAAAATACAAGCAGTCCATACCTTCATTTGACGGAACGTCCTTTTCACCTCTCAATACTAATCAGCCTGCATCAGTCAATGTGGTCGGATTATACTGTTATGGAGTTAAACAAATCAGGCCAGCATCAACTCCATCACCTGAGGTTAAGCATTCCGTACCCGCATTTGATGCAAAGCCATTGACAGAGAGGAAATACGCATACCGTAGAATGTATGCGAAACCAAAGACATCGCGAATCAAATTAAAACGCAGACGTTAAATCGGGACAAACACGACAAAAAATAAAAAAAAAATAAAAAAAAAACCAGACACCGAGACTCCAACAAATGCATCCACGATACAGTCAGAAACACCACATTGTATCAAAAAACGCACTCTCCCAGCTGCAGCGGTACGCGAGAAACTTTTTTACAACCATGTTCCTGAAGCTGTATCCTTCACAGTGGATGGTTCTAGGGGTGACAAGTATGCCGTTCAATTATATCCAAAAGAAACCTGCTTGTATTCATCTCTTGGCACATGTTACCAGATCCAGGAACCTAGGATGAGCATTGGTATCGACAATCTAACAGAGACACGGGATTTAAATTTAACTCGATTTCGCAAGAACACTAGGAAACTTCCCAACAAGAAAGCCGGCAAAAAACAACCACGTCCGTATGACAGAAATGACCTTTCCGCTGTACCAACATCGGATTCTGCAGTAAAACGAGCCTGTTGCATATGTTGAACTCCACAACTGAATTATGACAACGACATTGTGAAAACACTCTCTCCATTATAAATAGGCAATGCACTTCACCGGTTCCGTGTTCAAGGAAGAAAATCAAGTTCGAGAACCCTCTTAAAAACAATTCTCTTGAAAATGCATCACAAACACCTGTGTCACCAATTAAGCAGTCAATTTGTATTTATGCACCTCAGCGCAATGTTCCAAAAGCTACGGAAAGTTCTCCTCATGGCTGCTTCCTGAAATCGTCAGTTTCTGTAGAGAAATCGACCGCTGCATCAGCAACGCACAAAAATACTTAAGTTACAAAATCTTCAAAAAGTTCTCCTTTACCAAGTTTCCGGAACTCACCTTCATTTGATTCGAAAGCAAACATAAGAATCTGGACAAGTTTAAAAAAGTTGTGTGCCGTTTTTCAAAAGTTACATTTTATTTGATCAAAAACTTTTGCTGCCAAACTATTAGTTTCGCTCAAGGTATGTAAAAGTTCCAGTTTCCCAATATTGACGGGTTTCAGTATACTGGATAGTGGATAGGCACCAATTTTAGTGAACAATAACTGGGAATATTCGCTCAACTTAAACCTTTACAGTTAACTAGTGTCCAGATTCATCATAGACTGACCACTGGGCCTTTTCAGTAAAATACAAAAACATTTACATTTTGGACAGTAAAAATAAAAGTAAAATTTAAAGTTCATCTACACACATCCTGTTATCACGCATTGCTTTAATGGGCATAACAGTTTAGATACTAAAATTATGCACTTCCAACAGCAGTCCAATGGTGTTGACTGCAGACCTTATACCATAGCCAACATGACAGAATTTTGTTATAATGGATATGTTGGCAATGTGAATTTACAGTTTGATGAAGAAAATCCCACGAGATCTCGCCTTCTCAAGTGTACTGAAAGACAACAGATGACTAATTTCCCAAAGCTTAAGAATACATCAAAACGCCAAATGCTTGGCCTGAATAAGAAATAAACAATATTTGTCATTGAAACAGATTGCCAAAAAAATGTGTTGCTTGCCAAATTTGTATGAAAATATGGTTTGTTGCGACAAATGTAAACCCTGGATGCGCTCCAGTTGTACAGCCACCGCAGAAAATGTTACAAAAGACAATTGTTGTTTTGTTTTTTTCCGGCGACTGTTCCTTTGTAAAAATGCGAGTGACTTATTTGTTGAAATTGTTTGTTACTGAAATTATTTAATTGAAACAAAACACGCTTTCTGTGTGAATTTTCTTATGTTTAATATACAATAAATTAGTATATACTAGAACTGTCCAAAACATACCATAAGAGAAAAAGACAGAATTTCAGCATAGTATATATTTCTATGATTAAAAACAATGGCACTTTACCCATTACCAAGGGGCCCCGAGTGGCCGAGTGGTCTAAAGCGCTCACCGTTACGGATCACTGCCATCTCACCTCTGTCTGCGTGAGTTCGGGTCTCAGGCTCGGCTAATGTGGGTACGTGAGAAAGCCTGCCAGTAGCTTCTCGTGGGTCGGTGGTTCATCCCGGGGTTTTCCAGGGTTCTTCCTCCACCAATTATACTGGCCGCCATATATAGCCTATCTTGTGCTGAAAAATGGCGTTAAACCCAACAACAATAACAACATAATCATTACCATGTACTGTTCATACTTTAATCATCTTCAATAACCAAGGTTCCGATATGTTAACCCTATCAATACCTTGGCAGATCCAGCAGATAGTTTAGTGGTTTGTCCTTGCGTCATCAATTGGATTTCATGAGTTGCCTCCGTTAGTATGTAATGCCAACTAACCAATAGCGTGTAACAGCGGTGCATTGTTCATCGGCCGAATACGGTAGAGGCAATTCACTTCAAAAAGATACTTTGTTGTTGTTGTTGTTGTTGTTGGGTTTAACACCATTTTTCAGCACACGATATGCTATACATGGCGGCCTGTATTAATGGTGGAGAAAGAACTCGGGAAAACCCCGGAAAGAACCACCTACCCACGAGAAGCTACTGGCAAGCTTTCTCACATATCATGATACTTTGTAAGTTTAACATCATAAGTATGACTACGTACCACAGAGAAGCCATTACATGTGTATTTTAGTGAAAGGTATTTGTACAAACACGGATCGGCAGTTGAAACTTGCATATTTATGAGTCCATTCAAGTTGTGTGCTTCCATTGTCTCGATCATACAGGAACAGTGTTCAAATTTGCACAACTTAATTTTGATTCGATGCGGTGGCTTGCCGCTACATCGAGTGAAATTCACATAACCGAAGCACAAAAATATCTGCTCAATAGGGTTAACACAATCTGATTAAAATCAGATCTCCGCTCTCTTACGTGAATATCTGATGTCGACCCCTTAAGGGTCATGTTCTGGTGACCTTTGAATTAGCGAATGGAAATGCAGATTTAAAAAATTTGAAAGTGAATCAAATCGTTCGGTACACATTCATGCTCTTCATCCACACTGCTAATTCTCCAAACGCGAAGATATAAGACGTCATCTGATTGGTTGATAAAATTAGCGATTATGGTAATAACATAGGTTACCAGAACATGACCTCTAAGCGGTTGCTGTCAGATCTTCATGTATAATACACAGGTGCTCGACGCGAGCTTGATATTGAAAAAAAAAAAAAGTAATAATATGAAGGAAAAAAAAATCATACCGAGTGACGACATTGCCTCAGATTTCCCCCATGACCCGTTCTGACCCTGTTTATCATTCTATAAACGAAACTCTTTAATGGTATGATATACAGGGTCCTGTGTCAGAATGGGTCATGGGTGTAATCTCGGGTAATTCGGTATGATTTTTTTCCTTTCAGATTATTACTTTTTTCAACATCGAGCTCGCATCGAGCATCTGTGGTATAACAGCGGTGATCTGTTTAATCAGACTTGGGGTTAACGTATCAGAACCTTGGCTAGCGAAGATGCAGACTAGCGGAGATGTACTGTAATATGTTTATAGATATAAATTGAACTTATATAATATCGTGATCCGGTACATTAAAACTAAATTTGACTTTTTTGGGTTACACATTACCGTCCCAAGAAAACACATTATTCCAGGTCAAAAACGAAGAAAAGATATATAGCTTTCTTGAATATTACATCTTTAACTGTAATCCTACCAAATATAACATTTAAAAAAAAAAAAAATTATTATTTTTTTTAAATGATTAATTACCAGATTTGTCACACAGGGGCTCGTATCGTTGCTTACAGTTTACCTGTAATACACGTACTATACAATAACTACAAGGGAGGACACTTCTCTCATTTCTCGCGCGACCTATTTAAGAATAAACGCTGATATTTCAAGCTACATTTCGCGTAGCCTAACAAATTTGGTACCGATATTTAGCTCAGACATTCGACTTCGTATGCGTGTCCGAAGTTTGGCTTACTATCATACCTTTAAGGAATGCCAGAACATTTTCCCACGCTACTGCTCGAAATGGCCCTGATCGCGCCTACTTATTATGCAAGAACAAAGCGCTGAATGGAATACTGTCTCCTCATTGGCCAACTAAAAATAAGTTATAAATAAATGCTGGACGTCATTTTCTTTTAACCAATGAGAGGACAGTATTCCATTCAGCGGGTTTTACTTGCATATTAAGCGGGCGCGATCAGGGACATGTGGAGCGGTAGTGTGGGAAAATGGTCTGGCATTCCTTAAAGGTATGATATTAAGTCAAACTTTGGATAGGGATACACAGTCGAATGCCTGAGCTAAACATGGGTACCAAATTTATTAAGCTTTGCAAAGCTTAGCTTGAAATATCAGCGATTATTCTTAAATAGGTCGCGTGAGAAATGAGAGAAGTGACCTCCCTTGTAGTTATTATATAGCACATGTATGACAGGTAAATTGTAAGCAACGATACGAGCCCCTGTGATTTGTCAGCGATGATGAGTGTTTTGGTACAGATATGGGTACAGGTACGGGATACACTCTTTAGTCCACACCTTTGGCGGCGTGTTGGGGTATTTAGACGTCCTAGTGATGTGGCGAGGCAGGATCTAAGATACCGAGTTAAAAATTAGCATTTCACATGTTCTCCTTAAACTTAAAAGTAATATAAATGAACATGTCGTTTACAGTATAAAAGACGTGACAGAGTCATGAGTAAATCGCAAAGTCAACGTATATTTTGCACGTCCGTAACATGTCAAAGTGAAAGTATATTCATTGTCGTTGGCCCCTGAGGGTGTGAATTAGCGCCATATTTTTTTTGTTAAAGTGTAGATGCATATATTATCTGTTCGCGTACGATGCATGTTGAATTTACATATATGCACAAGCACTTGATGCAGGGGAAACTAATGTGCACACTCACCAATTAATTGGTGAGTATACACATTAGTTTCCACTAGTCCAACAATGCATTGCAAGACCTCAACTCTGATATTTATGTTTTGGGCGTCTAGGCCTTGCTTCCCAAATAACTGCGCTGTGTAACGTGTTCCGATATCGTTTAACATCGGAACGACAAGTCAAATTTTCAGGAATATCTCACTTGGCAGCCCATATTGGCGCTATTCTACAAATTAAAGCTATAATTAGCATGAACAAACAATGGACACGACTCCTACTACACTAAAAAAAAAAACCAGCCTCACTTTCATGTCCACGTTTACTGGCCTGGAAGGAATCACGGTACTAATTCAGTTCCCATAGTAAACCTATGCAAACACCATGATATTAAAAATTCAATAACTTATGATTTCTGAGTGCTCATGATCAAACCAATATTTATCAGTATAGATGAAACCTGGATGTTAGCTTTATGTGTAGAGGAAAGGATATGAGCTGCGGCATTTTCTGGACCTGCATGTCTTTGAAACATGTGCTTTCAATTCCCCACCAAAGAGTCAGGTGCTAATTTTAGTAATGAGTGTTCCAAACTCATGACTGTTAAAGGACTGAAATTCCATCAATAAAACAATGTCTCTATTTTTGTTCACTTGCAATTAGGATAAGCTCTCAAAAGATTCTTTTTCCTACAACATAACTAACATTATTAACCAATCCTGGCCAGCCAAACCCATATATACTCTATTTTATGTTCACCCATTTCCAGGCTGGTTCCCATTTTTCCATCCCATTTGTACCGTGTGTCCTATATCCACCCTTGATTTTCTGGACAGCCCTAGGAATAGTAGTTCAGTACATAAGTAAGCAGTGTGCATAGTTCTGCTTGTGAAAGATTACATTAGTGAATATTAAATTATATTGCAAGTTCATGTTCACCTAAAAAGCAATGGTGCATTGCAGGCAACAGTTAAATATTTGAGCTTTATTTAAGAAAATCAGAAAAAAATATTAAAATAAATCTGTGTAATAAGAGTCATCATTTTTAATATCACCATTTATCTCTCTTCAATCTAATACTGAAATATATTACCAGCCTTGTCATATTATGTAATTAATGAGTAAAAGGTCAAGGTGACCATCTATATGTACATGTATTACCGTACTACAGAAAAAGAGATTTAAATGACAAAAATTACCTAAAATTCCTCCCAGAAGACATATAATTTAAAACTAAAGTAAAGTAGACATAAGTCCATTAAAATGCAAAATATGAAGTTTCAAAACATTCTTTGAAAGAAATTAGTGGGATGCAAAGTCATGAGGCATCATCCCCATTAAGCATGGTGGAAGAGACCTAAGTAATCATATCTGAAGCATTATGTTTTAAAACACAACTAGGAAATATCATATTGCTTACTATAATTACTCTATAAATGGTAAATTGTATACATTTTATATATGTATTGCATAGATATGAACCAACTTGCAGAACACTCCACCTAACATAGTCAAATCTACACCCTGTTCCCTCCTCCCACCCCCCTTCTTGGCAACAGTTGATATATCTGAATATGTGTCTAATATCCCACTGAAAGTCACTGGTTTTCAAAAGGTATTAATTTTGTTTGTTATCCACAAGTAGAACCATATGATTGCAATTATAATAAAGTTAATTGCACTTGCATATGTGGAGTCACTGTATTGCTGTAGCTGTCTATAAGAATCATGGTACTAATTCAGTTCCCATAGTAAACCTTTGCAAACACTGTGATATTAAATATTCAATAACTTAAAATTTCTGAGTGCTCATGATCAAACCTATATTTATCAGTATAGATGAAACCTGGATGTTAGCTTCTGTGTAGAGGAAAGGATATGAGCCGCGGCATTTTCTTGACCTGCATATCTTTGAAACATGTGCTTTCAATTCCCCACCAGAGTCAGGTGCTAATTTTAGTAATGAGTGTTCCAAACTCAAGACTGTTAAAGGACTGAAATTCCATCAATAAAACAATGTCTCTATTTTTGTTCACTTACAACTAGGATAAGCTCCCAAAAGATTCTTTTTCCTAAAACATAACTTACATTATTAACCAATCCTGGCCAGCCAAACCCATATATACTGTATTTTATGTTCACCCATTTCCAGGCTGGTTCCCATTTTTCCATACCATTAGTACTGTGTGTCACAAAGGGGTGTTCTATTAAGGCGTTTCTTATGTTTATTTTCATTGGCTGTTTAAAATTAACATCCAATATAAGCTCTTGATACATTAAACTCATAGTGCGGTCACATTAAGTTCGAAAAACTTGCTGGAATCGATGATTCCGATTGTTTTGAAAATTTCAGAAACTTGATTTCCATAGTAGTAGCTTCTGCACTGATTTAATTTTAGCATAGCTTTGAAGCACAATCAGTGAACAATATATACCTTTAAGCATTTTATGTGTAACTACTGTAAAGTATTTGAACTTACTTTGATTTCAATTGAGGGGTCGTGTGTATGCAAACCGAAGTTGATATTTCAGAGATGGCGGCCACATGAGACATTTGGTGTTTTGGACACTGACTTTATGTTTCAGCATTGAATAACATTTGGTTGGTTGAATATTCAAGGGAGAATGAAAGGTTAAACAAATTCACAATATTCTGTATGTAAGTGTGGCATGACAAGACACAAATCAACATTATTGTGAACATTCCGCACTTTATTGCTGTTTAATTTTCTTTTTTTTAAAGGCAGGGGGAGCCCTAGTGGTGTCAAAAGAAATTTCATTCTGACCTTTGGTGTGTGGGTATATTTAAATTAAAAGAGTATTCAGCATGGTTGGTAGCTGTCACACTTAGTATTTTGGAAAGGAAAAATGCCTTACTTATGTATCTTGCTGTAAATAGATAACTGACAAAAATCCATTTACAGGTTTTACAGAATACTGCATTTCCTGTATAATGACATGCTTAGCATGATATGAAAACTTTTGTCAGACAAGAGGGAGACAAACACAGTGTAAAAGAAAAAAACTTTCTATGTTTTCAACACCATTTGCTTGCTTTTTCCATGGATTGTAAAGTACTAATATTGCAAATTTTGAAATAATGTTTTTGTCATAATTTTCTCATTCTTTGAATACAGGCCCTGTAAATTAATGTTCCTTCACATAACGTCTGTGTGAAGCAACATTTATGTGGTTATCTCTCCATATAACAATTTTGTGTCTCTAGCCCATTTTCCCCAAACTAACCAAAAAAGCCATTAAAATATTGCTATAATTATAATATATAATAAAATGTAGAAATCTGTTTTTGGTCCGAATTAAAAAAACCCAGCATTTTATAAACAGCTAAATAATCTTTATGAATGTGCCAGTTTTGATTTTGATATCTCTACAAATACAAAAATGCTGAGTATGGTACCACCACTTTTTGGCACAAAAATAATTAATTCTTAAACAGTATTAAGTTGACATTGTTTGAAAAATATTCATTAAAAAAATTTCGGACATATTTTCATAAAATAAACTTTTATATGCTTCTTTCTACTAGCATTATGTTTGTGCAAAATTTGAGTTGATCTTTAAAATAAAAAAATGATTGGTTTATGTTACTATTATGTTTTAGTCAGACTTTACTGACTCTGATATCTTTTTCCTACTAAATTCAAATTCCCACACAAGCAAATGGACATGTTTTCAAATTCTGTTGGCCTACATTTCATTTGGCTGGAATGCGATGGAAGGCAGGAATACCGAAATCGGTTAAAAGAAGGATAAAAATCTTGAACGAAACGAAGCTATCAAAACACTTTCTTAAATATTAACATATTTTCATTTGTTTCATTAAAGAAGCATACATCAACTTAACCTGATTTTGGCATTCACGGCTTTCATGGGGGGTGGGTGGGCTTTATCAACATTAGGCTCATGTCAAGCACCTGTGATCAAATCTGGACACAAGCAGGTGGACACGTTTTCAAGTTCCATTGACATACATTTCAGTTGGCAGAAATGTGATGGTAGGTGAGGAATACCCGAGTCATTTAAAGGAGGGATATGTTTCTTTAACAAAACAAAATAACCTATTCTCTTTCATGAACATCACTGGGGCTCGTTACAAAATAAATTAAGAGTATCAGTTTGTACCTTCCCATCAGTGGTGCAATCAAGGACAATCCAAATGCTAATGGCAATTTATGGCTCAGTACTTGCAAACCAAATTGGCCAACATGTGCCGAAGTTTCTCCAATATGTTGTGAATCAAACAAGGTTTGTTGAGATATTTTAAAAACAGTGAAAACTGATCCACTCACTCTTCATTACAGCTAGAATCAGTTTTACATTGTCAGATGAAAATAGGACAAGTTTGCAGGGTTGGAAATACTAAGGGGTGAGGAATCATATCATCCATTGTGTTATATTGTTACAGGATGGAGCCCCCCCCCACCGCCCTTTATCCGTTGAGTGTTACTCTTAATTTCTTTTGTAATGAGCCCATGTAGTCAAAAGTTTGTTTTTCTTCATTTTGTTATAAAATTATACTCCAACTGTAACTGGCTAGCTGTGTGCCAACCTTAGGAAAGACTATTTGCGCATTTACCATTAGCTAACAATAGTTTGCTCTGCGACTGGTGTCGAATGGTTTGGTTTTTAATAATTATGTTAAGGTGTGCAAACAATTAGAGTCTGGTTTATGAATTAGTAGTTTTCCTAAGAGAAAAAAATTTGATAATTCAAATTTACTTCAACAGTCCAGAATTTTTTTCACCAGACAGCTATAACATAAGCAAAGAAATACCATTTTTCAATGTTTTAGGCACTTGTTGTTTATTGGAAATATCCACCTATCAAGCAAATGATCCAGGACTGTATCTCACAATATGCTTTTTTAAAATTTTTTTATTTTCTGTATTGCTTTGTTGTTGTTGTTGTTGTAGGGTTTAAAGCCATTTCTCAGCACAAGATAGGCTATATATGGCGGCCAGTATAAATGGTGGAGGAAGAATCCTAGAAAACCCTGGGAAGAACCACTGACCCATGGGAAGCTACTCACAAGCTTTCCCATGTACCCATGTTAGCCGATCCTGAGACTTGAACCCACGCAGACAGAGGTGAGATGGCAGTGATCTGGAATGGTGAGCGCTTTAGACCACTTGGCAACTCGGGCCCCCCTGCTTTGTTGTCTTGAATTAGGGATCATCCATAAAGGTCGTCCACAAAGATGGGGGGAGAGGGGGTTTGTTCAAATGCAGAAAACTGCGGACAAGGGGGGGTAACGGACCTTGTGGACGTCCGCAAGCTAGTATTTTTTGTTATGATATTCTGTGTTGAACAGCTGCTTTAGGCCTACTGCGTATTCCAGTATGTTTTGTGGACATCCTTTATGGGTGATGGGTAAGTATAAATTATTTGTTAATTTCAGTTTGTACAATTCATGCTTCAGAATATATATGAATGGGTTGCCATTAATACATAGGTCTGGCTCCCAGTGCCTGAGGTCGATTACATGGCCCACACATCAGCCCTGCTAGATAGGTACATCCGCAGCCAGGGGGAGGGGGTAAGCCACATGCGGACAAAAGCTGACATGGGGGGGGTAGGAAAACAGGTATTATCTGCGGACGTCCTTTTTGGACAACCCCATAGGAAAGAATTGTGATACTCAGATTTACTGTGCAAATGTACACAAGACACTGAAGAGCATAAATGATAAACAGATATTATCTAAGAAATCTCCTACTTTCCAACTCTTAATACACTTAAAAAGAAAATTTGTTCAGAATGAATAATGGAAAAAGTTCATTCATTGGGTGAGAATACTGGTGCTCTTCACCCATGTCATTCGCTCAATATCTTTTTGAAAATTTCTGTTTCTTCTGGGGGTGGAGGGGTATTGCATTGTACAAATTTTATCAGCAGTGACCTAGCAATGTGCAATTATGGGTAATCTGATGCACAAATTAGTATATTTCGCAGATTAGGTAGTTGGCAGCTGTACAAATAGCCGTACATAAATTAGTTAAACTGTGGCTGTGTGCTCATGTCTGGATGGGGTACACTTTGGCCATGTGAAGTCTTTCTCAGTTAAGATGCATATAGGTAGTTTGAATAGCCTTGGCGATCAGTGAAATGAATGTAACTCTAAACTGCACTCTAATTGTGTTGCCTGGATGCGTAGTTTTATCCATCCTTTGGGTGGTCTCATGTAAGGTGCTGGTGACAGGAGTCGAGCTAGACTTGAATTTAAGGAAGAAGTGACTTCTCCCTTTGGACAGAACAGTGAGAAGTGAGAGCTCAATAGGGAGAAGTGGAAGCAAAGCAAGAAACGCAATATATATATATATATACATACATACATACATACATACATACATATATATATATATACACACACACACACACACACACCATTGCATCAGCCTATTCTGTGCATCGGGTAATTTTGTGCAGCTTTACGTCATTTCTGTAAACATTGGATCATGTCAAAAATCCAGTTTGTATTAAGAAAGAACAATCGTCCTTTAGTTAAGGAAAGTGATATTCATAAAGTGTACAAAAATATCCCACTTGTATTATAAATGCATATGAAAATGTGATTTCTTAATGTCATCATGTAGACCCACTCCATGACCTTCTTGAACTTGTAACCCAGAAAAACCTATTTTATTATTTCTCTTTTAGAATCTGACAAATAAATACATTATTTAAAAGATAGAACTCTTTACCTAGAACAATACTGCAGCTTAATCCTAGTTTCTAATTTTTAAAGAAGTTGTCCCACAGTACTTTATTGTCTGCTATCCAACTTGTCAGCATCCTGCTCAAATGGATTCTCAGGAAATTCCAGTGTTTATAGTCTCTTTCTAAAATCTTTAGTAATTTTTTTTCCATAAATGAGAAGTTGTAAACACATTACATCCTGTTCATTGTTGTTTATCTTCAACATAATAGCTAATTTTTTTATAAAATGTTGAACTTTTTACTAAGTTTTACACGATCAGTTTCGTTTTCTTAATATCTCTTGCGAGTTACTGGTGTTATTATGTTGAATTTTGTAAAGCCAGCTATAAACCTGACCTAGCTCCTCGCCTGAAATGCTGACAGAAAGAGTCCAAATAATGTATTTCATTTTCATAGCCAGATGCACTAATATCTTTTCAAAGCCATGTGCAGAATAGGCTGACTTATCACGAGTCATGAAGAAACATGGGTAGTGCCCTGTGTGTCCAAAATTAGTATTTTTTTTTAACAAAATGTTCTTGTGACACTTGTCGCTTTTCAAATGGTAATCTTTGCAGTATTTTATTTTCGTCAATCGGTTGAATTAGGTATTTGTTTTGCGCCAATATTGGTGACGGAAACCATATATGCACAGAACAGCCAGACAGCAAGATATATATGTATATATAATGTGTATGTACTATTATTTGAATTATGCCCTCTATTTCCAAGTATTCATGTTTGCATTTAACATTGGATTTAAGCAATACTAAATTTTCAAGTAGAAAATTTTTCAAGTTATTTTGGCCATATCTCTTTAAAAGATAATAATACAAACTACATTGAAATGAATTTTAACTGAGTAACCAGATTACATTATTGTAAAAATGCTTAATCAACCACCCTTAATCAATTTTTTTTGTTGTTACTTTCTAAAAGTTCACAATAATGGCACTTGAAAGATTTCTAAATGCATTGGAAACAATCCCTGTACCATGTACATGAGGGCAATGCACACATCTTCAGATCATACTGTTTGTTCTCATTTCTTTGTTGTGGATAAAACATTACCTTAATTATTCATACATACACACTGAAATGCATAAAATTACAGACATGGCTCCGTTATAGTCAGTTTATGAACTAAACCTTCTTTCCAGTTGAATCAACATAGATATGTGAGTGCATCTATTTTTAGGTACATGGAGAACTTCCCCTTGGAGAATTCACCTTGGGAGAAATTGCCCCATGGAGAACTCGCTTCAACGTATCTGGAGAAGTTGCCCTAGATTGTCTGGATATATATATATATATATATATATATATATATATATATATATATCTATATATACCACTTTTCTATGCAATGATACGTTATTTCTATAAACATTGGATCATGTGATGTTTTGGTGATTTCTTACTGTCAGCATGAAGACCCACACCATGACCTTCTTGAATTTTTAACATATATCATCCAGATCAATAAATTATTTAAAAGAAATGTTTACCAAAGAACAATATTGCATCTTAATCCAAAGTTTCAAATTTTACAAGAAGTTGTCCCACACCTACTTTATGATCTGCTAATTAACTTGTCAACTTGCTGCTCGAGTGAGATTGTCAAGAAATTCACTGGTGTATATTCTGTTTCAAATTTTGCAAATTTTTTTTGGCCATGAAGGAGACAAACTATACATACTATATACTATTCATTGTTGTTTCTCTTAACTTAATAACATATTAAATTTATAAAATGTTGAACTTTTCAAACTTTAAATAAAAAATAGATTAAGTTTGCTTAATATATCTTGCCATTTAGTGGCATTGTTACATTGAATTTTCTAAAAATAGCTACAAACCTTACCTAGTTCCTTGTTTAAAATGCTGACCTAATGAGACTGAAGCAATGTATTCCATTTTCATAGACTGATGCATAAACATTACATCTTTTCAAAAACATATGCAGAATAGGCCAACATATCGTGCCTCACGAAAACGTGTCCAGAATTGAACAGAATGTTCTGGTGACAATAGCAAAACCATTGTAGTATTTATTTCAATTAAGTCTTTAAAAAAGTTAATTAGGGCTTTCTGCGGTTTTTTACACCTCACTAAGCATTTGATTGTGTGTGTGTGTATGCTGATGCAAGGTTGTCAAGTTAGTGGACGAACAGATGGAGTGAAGCCTTCAGATAATCCCCACCTATTTCAGTTATTTTTATTTCCATTAAAAAAGGTATTCAGTAATATAATTTAGATATTACTAAAATATGAGGCAAAGATTAAATTCCATTGAAAGGGGATTATTTTTAAAAAAAATAGTTAAATAGTTACAATGAAGGGTCTGTTTTTGATGGATGGAGAAAACATTTATGGGGGAAATTATGAAACTATAACATAGTCTGATATATGATGATATAAATAGTGCTGTGCTGATTTTTTTTACCATTTTGGACACCACACAGATGATTATGGTGACAGTGCTAAACAGCATCAACAGCAAACTGCGATTCTGCAATGACTGGTAATAATGGTCCAACGTATACATGGACTAAGTATAGATAAAGGATAGGGGTTATAGTCGAATTTCAGTGTGAATGTTAATCACCATGAATTATAATATCAGTTAGATAACAGAATAATTCAAGAGGTGATATAATAATGCAGTAACCAGCTCTGAGCGACATAGTCCGATAAATCATCCCCCCAAATCTGTGTTGATACTGATGGAGGATATGTGGGTCTAATGTGACCTGTTCATTAAAATGTGCGATTTTGCTGCATGCAAATCTTTCCGAAACAAACCAGCATACACTTTAGACACATACCGGAAATTGGTAACAGCCATATCAAGCGCGAAATTCAAAATGGCCACAGGACAGATAGTTGTGCTATTCCAGGTGGATTTACAAGTCACCAAACATACGATGTGCTCCGGAAATATAATGTACATGTCACCAAATGAACTCTACAGCTGACGGTAGCTGCACAGCCACGAGAAATACTGGTAAGTGTATAAAATGTACACCGATGTGTGCAGACAAAATTGGATGCAGATAATTGCAGGTTTTAATGAATAGGTGATATCAGCCCCTCACCTGAAAACCAACATCATCACGGGGGAAGGGCTGATTTATCAGCCTATGGGCGACACACCCAAATTAGTATCTATGATCTCTGGGGCGACATCTCGAAACACAATGGGGCGACTTCTCCAGCCACCATAGGGCAACTTCTCCTGATACCTGGGATGAGTTCTTCATCGGGCGAGTTCTCCCAATGCGACAGACCAACAAGCAGGTCACAGGCACTTGATTCGGGGGTAAACTAATGTGTACACTCACCAATTGGTGAGTGTACACAATAGTTTACCCCGGAATCAAGTGCCTGTGAAGCAGGTCTCCGCTTCTTTTTTTTTATCTGACAGCAGACGCTGTCAGAAAAGAAAAAATAAGTGGAGACCTACTTGTTGGTCTACCAGTGTGCCAGACCAACAAGTAGGTCTCCGCATTTTTTTCCCGACAGCGGAGACCATCGTTGTAGGGCCGTGTTCCATACAAAAAAAAGCGGAGACCAGCTTGTTGGTCCACCAATGCGAGTTCTCCATGGGGCGAGTTCTACACTCTTCCTATTTTTAGGAGGAGGGGTTTTCGTAATGTAACCACTCACTTTGTTATATAGCTTCCTTACAACAGTCCATTGTTAGGATTGCAAATTTATGGTTTTATTATTTATCGACGTACTTGTAGTAATTTTAGGCATTGGTTAAATAGTATTTACTTCGCTGCTTTTTTTTCCCGTATTTTCACTAATAGCGAGTCCAGTCAGAAAACAACCTTGACCTTACAGCGGTTCATTGCTAATTCCATAACACATCATCGTCCCATATGTTTATGACCTACAAAACTGCATTTTAAAGATAAATCTTCAGTAACATAAATATCTAAGCTTTGTTATAACTTACTCGGGAAAGGGTTAATGGTCAATCAGCTATCAAAACACATGCCTGTGAATGTGCAGGATTTTGTTTGTGTAATTGCACTAGCTACTTGATGGCTTGATGAATCTATTTCTGTACAACACAACACTAGAACTGACCTGGCTAAGGCCAGGGTGCATCTCAAAATGTACGGTCAGTCAATGTACCTCTAAAAAATGACAGGGCAAAGTTATTTTTTCTTTCCTAATAGAGGAAAGCAAACATTACATTTTTAAGGCGACTTGGTCTCCCACTGTGTCTGGTAGCATGACCCTGACTTGATTAAATTCATAAATAAGTAATGAATATTTATGAGATTTGTACATTTGTATATGCTTCTAACATAAAAACTGGTGCTGAATTGAAGTAAAAACAGTTTAACTAGATTTGAAAATTTTTATTTATCATCAGTATTTAACATATACAACCAATTTACTGACTGTAAATTGTTGAGTATTAGCTCTTAATTCTGATGGCATTATTTAATTCGAAAAATAAATGAATTCATCGGAAAATGTGGCTTTTCAAACCTGTGATATATTATGAAAGGAGTAGTTTCCCCTTATCAGAAATCTCAGTGTAATGACAGAAATAGTAATTCCAGTTAAAAGCACTGGGGAAAGGACTAAGGAAATCAAGAGATTTTGATCTGGATAGAGTGCTGGGGTGTGGTGTGGGTCCAATCTGTAACAGTATAACACAAGGGAAGACACGATTCCTCACCGCTCTGTATTTCCAACCTTGCTAGTTTGTCCTATTTTCATCTCCTAATGGAAAACTTATGCCAACTGTAATCAAGAATGGATTAATTTTCAATTAGAGAAAATTAAACACTTATTGGCCAAGTTAGGAGATTTACCAAAAACTGGGCCAGAAGTTTCCATTATCTTTTGATAGTGCTGGATAACACCATTGACTGAAATGTAAGTTATATCCTCTGCTGAATGGAACATCACTCAGTCATTTCAGAAAGTAGTTGTAGGAATAATCAGTTTGATGTGTTTTATGATTCGCTTCTGGTGTAATACACCACATGTTACAATAGAAGACACCAAGATTATTCCAGTTGTGATTTTGTCTCCTTTCAACGCTATATAGTTCCATTTGAATGAAAGTAGTTCAAGAGATGGTTCTCAGTGGTGACTAATCACACCTGAGGTTTCTTTCTTGACTTCACAGAAAAGGCAGAGGATGTTCTGATTGATCATTGCTTGTATTCATTGCTGAATTACATAATGGAGGTTATTCTGAACTTACCATTCTGTCAGTGGTGAAATCCAAGAATATCATGATGCTAATGGCAACTTCTGGTCAGGTATTTGTTAAATCTTCAAAACTGGCCAACAAGCATAGTTTTCCCCAATATATTGAATGAGGACTGTGAAGAGATTTTGAAAATTGATCCATTCTTCATTACAGATGGCATAAGTTATGAAATTAAAATAGAACAAGCTAGATGGTTGAAATTACTGAAAGGTTTTCCCATGTGCTCTACTGTTGCAGATTGGACATCCCGTCAGTCCTCTATCCATTGACAGATCCTCTTTATTTCCTTTTGTAATGAACCCTTGTCGGTAAAATTGAGTTAAAGAACTACTCAAATTGTTTTATTTCATAACAGCATCAGAGTTATTATCACATTTAATTTAAGAAATAGATACATTCATGGGAAAATGTGGCTTGTTTAAAACCTGGTAAAGAGTAGGTTTCCTTATTGGAACAAGTGTAGTGCAGATAATGGCAGCTCCTTGTAAAGTTGATTATATCAACTGATCAGATAAAATGTTATATTCTCTAACAGAAGATTGTACTGTTCCATTTTCTGTTTGCTTGTTTAGATACTAAATAGAATGAATATTGTTAATCAGAATTGATCTTTTAGTTGTTTAACACAATAATCACCTTAAAATGGGAAACAGTAATCATGAACACATTAAAATGGCTCAAAACTTCAAATTCCAATTTTCTCCCTTGAAATAAAAATACATGTAGGCGAGAAAAGGAAAGCATTATTTAAAAGGACTTCCAGGGGTCGTGCTACCAGGTGAAGTCGGCAACTAAGACGCCTAAAATATGTAAACTTCGCCTTTATCTTTTAGTAAAGTGAAAACGACTTTGCCCTGTGATATTTTTTTGGGACCCAGAATGAGTTACAGTAGTTTATGACTTTTGAGATGCTCCTCACTGTAGCTAGGAATTTCTGACATTGTAGTGTTATAGCCCATGAAAAAATTTATTGTATGCAGTGTTTATACCATTTGCGCCAACAAACTCTTGCACATTCACAGGTGTGTGTTTCATAGATTACCGACCATTAACCTATTCCCAAACAAGTTACCATTGCAAGTTAGACCTATTATTACATGACAAAAACATACCAACTTCAGTTTCAATATTTAAATATAACCGGTGAAGGTCGCTTTCTAATTTGAATTTAAAAAAAAAAATATTTTAGCTGCCTTGTTTACAGTATTGTCTATATAAAAACAGGTTGAAACCATAAGTGAACCTGTACAGGCAGACATCGACGTATCTATGAAATGCTACTTCATTAGATTGTCTGTTTATAAATAATTCAGCAAACAGATTAAAGAAAATATACAATTAACAGAAAAGCAGTCTAAATATTACGATAGGAGATTTAGCTTTAAAATTTAATCATGAAGGTCAGAAACACATGGGGACAATGCTATGTTGCAAAAAGTGCTACAGATTTGTAAGGTCAAGGTTGTACTATATCTATTAACACAGGGACTCGTATTGTTGCTTACAGTTTACCTGTCATACATGTACTATATAGTTATTATATAGTACATGTACGATAGGTAAATTGTAAGCAACGATACGAGCCCGTGTCTGTAAATATGTTGAGACACTTGTCTATTAAGCAATGGGCGATGCATGGTCAAGTATACAGGAAGGAAGGTAGTGATAGGACAGACAGAAGAGAGATGAAAGGAAAGGCAGAAGTGGGTAAAAGAGTGTCAGTGTACATTTTGTCTCTTCATACTCAGACCAATCCATCTACCATAGTGGTGACGAGATAACGAACCTCAACTGGCATAGCCCTGAGAATCACCCGGCCTTTCTTGTAGCTGACTAGTTCATTAGAATGTGATTTTGGAAAAGCTCCTGCTTGTCAGATACCAAATCAGAAGCTTTTGCAATTATTGATGATAATTTATTTCAAATCCCTTTTGTACATGGAAAGAAGCTGAACTTGAAACAATTTTGTTGATGTTGACTTTAATTGGTACTTATTCCTGTGGTTGTCCTAGTCTATCTGTATGCTAGGGTCAAGTATTTGTCTACTGGTATGTCCACTAGATTGTCCACTATTTTGTATACCATGGTCAGCTGGGCCTTGGTTCGCCTGGATTCAAGTGATTCCCACTGGAGATGATTCAACTTTTCAGTGACACTACTAGTATTACAGTAACTTTTTGTGGTGAATCTTGCAGTTCTCCTCTGTACCATCTCTTAATTATTAGGTCTTTATTCTTTGGGTTCCATACAGTTGAGCAGTACTCATGGCCTGGTTGAACAAGCAAGAAATATACTGTACTTTTTACTTCCTTGCTGTTGATTTGGAGGTTGCGGCACAGGAAACCAAGGTTAATGTTCCCTTTTGTCACTATCTTGTCTTTGTGCCTTTTCCAAGACAGGTCTCAGGCCAGTTCCACCCCTGAGATATTTTGTTGCCTGCTCAGTGGCTGGCTTGTGCCCCTTAAGAGTATATTTGGACAAGACTGGTGATTTCTTCCTGTAAACATTTAGGATGCTGCATTTTTCTGGGTGGAAGGATATACCCCATGTTCTATCCCAGACTTCCAGTCGGTTCAGGTCTTGTGGGATCTTGCAATCCTTGGGGACAATTATTTCCTGGTAGACTATACAGTCATCCAGTCTTGTATAGGATTTGATACTTGCAAGTAGGTAATTGATGAACACCAGGAAGAGGATAGGACCCAAAACACTCCCTTGAGGCACTCTGCTAACAACCAGTGCTGGGTCTGATGTTGCTCCATCAACTATAACTCTCTGTGATCTGTCTGTCAGGAAATGTCTAATCCATTTCTGAGTATTACCTCTGATGCCATAATGGTCCAACTTACAAAGGATTCTTCCATGGGGGACAGGATCAAAAGCCTTACCAAAGTCGAGGACCACAAGGTCATATTGCTTTCCTCTAAGGATTCAGCGAGCTTATCCACTAGGGTTATGAGCTGTTTCACAGCTTCATCTGGCATGGAAACTGTGTTGGCAGTCAGTTAGGATGTTGCAGTGATCTAGATGATGCATCATGCTGCTATGATGGGTTCAAGCATTTTGCAGCAGATACGAGTAAAGGAGACAGGCCTATAATTGCTGGCCTTAAAATCTTTTTCCATTTTTGAAGACACTGCAACATTTGCTGTTTTCCACACATCGGGGACATAACCTGGTGAGAAGCTCATCTGGTAGATATAGCTCAAGTATGGTGCACACTCTTCTGCTAGTTCTTTCAGGATCCTTGCTGGAATCATGCCTGGTCCAGTGGCCTTCTGTGGGTTAATTTTTCGCAATAAGCTGTATACACCTTTTTGGCAACTTGGATGTCAGGCATTGGTGGGTAATGGTCTCCATTTCTGACATTCATTTTTGTGAAAATACGAAAAAAGCAGTGAAGGAAGTACTATTTAACCAATGCATAACATTTCTACAAGTAAGTAGGCAAATATTAAGACCATAAATTTGCATCCTATTAATGGATTATTGTGACAAAACTAGAAAGTGAGTGGTTATATAAAGAAAATCTCTCTTTCTAAAAATAGATGCACTCATGCATGAAGCCATACATGTTCTTGGTTGTGTTGAATCGGTTGGAAAGGTCTAGTTCTGCCATATATCGACATTAATGCTTCAGTGTGTTGTCTATGAATATAAGTCTGAGTAATGTCTAATCGGCAACAATTAAATTAGGAAAAACGGTACGGTAGGAAGTTACTCACACCTTTGCTTCATGTACATGTTACAGGGGGTTGTTTCAAAGTAATTTAGTAATCTTTTTTTTTCTGAATCTGAAATGTATGCAGTGCAGGGCATAAAATTGCACCGGAAGAGAGAGCCACTGAAAAAGTTAGTAGAATTATTCAAGAGCTGCCTTGAAATTCTCCACTGTTTGCGCACACGACACTGTCATGATTCCAGTCCACAGTTGTTTTTGCGAAGAAAGAATTTCTAAATTGATCTGTTTTACTTTGCTCAACCATGAAACATCTACTGTTATTTGTTACTTGTTTTTCTACAATGTTTATTGTTTCAAAATTAGGAAAAGATCTGGCTTTAATTTGGCATTTTTATCGTAATGGTTTTAAAAATATATTTAGTGAGAGAGGCGGATCTAACCCCTTGACTACTTTATAGAGGTATGTAAGACGGATCCTACTAAACCGTTCTTGGAGTATTGGTAGACCCAGATCAGTTAACAGTTCTGGCAACACATCCTGCTTCACTTCTTTTGTAGTCACCAGATAAAAATCTTGTTGCCTCAGGTGTTGGACTTCTCGATTCTATCAACATCCTTAGTGAAGTATGGATCTGAGACCACACAACCATACTCTAACACGGGTCTGACTAGTGCTAGATAGGCAGTTCGTCTGCATGTCTGTGGACAGTGCCTGAGGTTTTTTTCTTAGAAATACCATCATTTTGACTGCCATTTTATACAGAACTTTCAGAAAGCAAAAATAAAATTAAGTGGTAGCTTATTTAACATTTTACTGACTTACAAAACTAAAATCTCATTACTCTTTCAGTTAAAAATGTACAGTGTTCTCTTTTAAAGTCATATGGATAAAATATACTGCATGTATCTCCATACAAACATACACTTTCAAATATGAATACAATGGGCATAAATATAATAATTTTCATACATGTACAAAATATGTTCATAATAAACATATGACACCGATTTTTCAAATTGAAAATAAAGTATTACTTAAAACTAATGTTAATTGGATACTCAAAAACAGGACACAATTCAAACAAGAGAAAGAAAACGGATATATTTGCTCCCACTTCTCCCTGTTCAGCTCCATTTCTCCCTACCCTGTCCAAAAAGACAAGTCACTTCTCCCTAAAATTCAAGTCTAGCTTGACCCCTGGACTTCTCAATAGTTTCAAAATAATATTTAGTTTATATATGTGGATCTTTTTCCAAACATTATGTAGCATCCTTACTTATAGAAATTCCCAAGTCTTGGGACACCCTTAATTATTTTAAAAAGTATTTTTTTTTATGACCTATAAATGTTGGGACATGATAGTGATTCTTTCATGTACTGTAAGTCTTGGGACGTGACATCTTTGTATGCAAATCAATCTATGTATTTCTTTTGTTGTAATAATTGCAATTATTATGAATGAAATGGATTTTCTGCAATATGATTGGATAATAACGGTCACGTGACATTAGCGTAAAAGTTTTTACACATTGGTAAATTTCGGGTTTTTTAAAATACTGTTTGCAGTAAATAAACATTGCAGACACGGCATTGTGAAATTTTTTTTCATGCTATAAATTTTTAATTCAGCAAATAAATATAAATTATACCATTTTATTCCTGTTCAAATATTCTTTGATTTACTTAGACACAAAGACACAGTGATCTCATTCAAGAGCGCTCTTAAAACTCACCTATTTCAACTGCAAGAACAGACTTAAAGACCTAATAATGTATCCTTGCCTTAAATATTTACAGCATATTTTCTGTTTCTACTTTCGTGGTGTTTGTTTTTAATTTTGTAATCATATTATATATGTTTTTTAAGTGTTGTCAAATATTGTAAAGCGCTTAGAGCTTCTAAAGATTAGGCGCTATACAAAGTCCTCATTATTATTATTATTATTTAGGCCTAAATGCATAGTTTACTGTTCAATTTGGCGTTCATCTGCTACATAGTGGATCAGTATGGTCGATTACGGTGATTTTTTTCAATGCAATTTTCTGATGATTTTTAACAATTAGATGAGAAGGAGTTAAAAGAAATAATAGCAACCATTGAAGAAGATGGAGATGGATTTGATGATATTGTGATATATGTTAAAGGCGATGAAAATGAAATAAAACAAGAGAGAAAGACAAAATCCCTCACGAAGCACCCCTACAATATACACAACAACAATAACAATAGCGTTGGAACTCGGACTGTCGATTTCGAGACCGCTGAGGGGTATACCAAAAAGTTCTAGAAATTATCTGAAGAGGAATTGAAAGCTGTTGAAATAAATCAATACTCAGAAGCCACTAAACATAAAACAAAATGGGGCGTTTGCGTTTTCAATGGTAATTTTTTGGGTTTACTTTTATAACGTGTGTGTGTGTGTGTGATGTTGAGAATCTGACAACTTTCATAAAAATAAAAACACGAATTGATGAGACCATTTTTCAGATATTTAATTAAGTTTTTAAATGGTAAAAGTACAGGAAGAAGAAAATTAGATTATTGGAATGAAATATCTTTGGTGGATGGGTCTTGAACATCATTATAACTTATAACATAGTGCATAATTTATTGATATCACCACCGGAGTCTGACTTTTTATCAATAAAGTACGACGAAATTTCTGACAACGTGAAATCATCTTATCGGTATTATCAATCGTCATACTTTATTGATAAAACGTCAGACTCTATTGATAATACCGATAAGGTGATTTCATGTTGTCAGCAATTTTGTAGTACTTTATTGATAAAACGTCAGACTCCTGTGATATCACAAGGTTATGATGCGACTCCATGCCATTGAAAAATGTAAATAATAATCAATCCTTACAGCTGATTATTTTATTAAAATAAATTATTTTGGATGTGCAGTCACTCATTTAAATCTAAATGAAATTACACTCCTTTTTTTGGTTGCTCCTCTTCTTTTCAAGAAATAAATCTTCTGTATAAATTTGAAAAACTTTAAATGTTGAAGGATACAGTTACTAATGGTACCATATTACATCACAACAATAAATATACAATATACAGTGTACACAAATTATAGAAAATGCCCTCTTTGTGTGTATTTCAGAATGATCTTGCAAAGGGTAAGAACTGTATTGCAATGAATAATATTTACTTACAGCATGGTGCATTGAAATGATTGGACACAAACTGGATTTCAACACAATCATACCAGATTAGCTGTCACTGGCCACTTAAGAGGGTTCTGTGCTGAGGCCCACCCAAATTTTTATCATCCAGGGTCACAAAAATGCCAGCCCTTCAGGCGCAAAAATATCACAAGAATTCCTTGAAAAATGTTCGTGCAGCCATAAACAGATATTTGAAGGACATTGGAAAAGAAATCAATATTTTCAAAGATGAAGAATTCAAAAATACTAATTCAGTGTTAAAAGCAAAATTTCAAGACCAACCCAGCATTATCAAGTAATTTCACTTGAAGAAATAGGGAAAATCAATGCATACCTTCAAAAATTTGACCTTGTTGCCCTTCGATTCAGAATCTGGTGTCTGCTATCATTTTGTGACCAGAGGTGTTGAATTTCACCATCAACTGACCCCAACTTCGTTAAAATTTGAAAATGATGAATCTGGCATAAGTAAATTACTCTAACTCATGAAACTGCTAAAAAAAATTACCAGGGTGATGTTGGTGAGAAACATCAGACAAAAGAATGTATGCAACTGGCACAAACACTTGTCCAGTGAAATCTGTAAAATTTTTCCTGCAAAAATTGGACAAAGCTTCAAAGGCCTTATTTATGCATTGCAGTAAATAGCACTTAGATCTCCTGAATTCGCTGACAGATGGTATATATGTGAACCGTTCAAACTGAAACAGTTCTCCTCATTCATGTCAGACATCTGCAAAAATGCCGGAGTGCAGCGCTATACTGGTCACTCACTCTGTGCAACAGCAATTTAAGCTATGAACGATGCTGGGTTTGCTACCAGAAATATTTTGTTTATGACAGACCACAAACGTGAGGAGTCTCTCAAAACATACAGTCGCAGACCTAGCATTGAACAAAAACTCATTAGTTCAGTTTCGGAAAATAATGGCTACTGGTTGTCAAGCTCTGTCTGTATCAGACCCTAACACCAAACCCCTTTTCACTTCAGATCAAAGTCAGCAACCATTATCTCCAATCCAAAGTTCAAAGACTTTAATTGTACAGTCCTTCCAGCACTCCAACACTCAACTATGTAACCAAACAAAACATATGGCCAGCTTTGCGAGCAACTCTACCTTTCACAATTGCACATTTCATTTCATATTAGAACAATAAAAGGGTCTTGTTAAGTATTAACACTGTTGCAAATTATATAAAATGTTATTCCAGTATACAATTTGTTTAATTATTACCTTTGTTTTGGTAAAGGATACCATCATCTTGTTCATATTTCCATGTTGTTCATTGATAAAATCCATAATGTTTAAGTTTTGCTTGGAAATTTCATTGAGCTTAGCACACTTGTTCTATCAGTATAAGTTGTTATTATCTAATGTCATGGTCATTTGATGTAGCAGATGGGAACTGACTAAAATTCAACTAAATTTCAACAAGAATGTTCTTTGTGTTTTCATATCGAATGAAATGTGTGGAAACCATGGGTAGCTATTGCCTAACATGTAAAGTATGAAGTTTCTAAATAAATGTAACTGTGTCAGTTGTCAATCTGTTGTTGTGAATCTGTACATGTTATGTATTATTGGGCGATGTGAAGTGGCGAATGAAAGGAAAGTACGTGCTACTTAAATTCGAATGCATTGTTGATGGAATATGTTGATTTGACGTTAGAAAGTACATAAATTTGAATTATAATGATTAAATGATCATGGTTGGGTATTTATTGATGTGTAAATTTTACCTAATCACTCACAAAGTTAACATAAAGTCCGAAGTCAATAAATACCCAGCGATGATCATTTAATCATTATAATTCCAATTTATGTACTTTATTTACTTTGTGAGTGATTAGGTACAATTTACACATCGATAAATACCCAACCATGATCATTTAATCCTATCATGATTTAAAAAAAAAATTACTTCTTGCATGTTAATATACTATCATCAAGAATTGTTACTTGGATATGTCGTAAATTAATATATTTTGATTCTAAAGTCAATAAATAGATTTATGTTTCCTGTTTTCCTTCTCTTCCTAATTCAAATATATAAAATTTTACTGGACAATGACAAGAAATGAGCATTAGCGGTATGTTGTACTCATACTGACAGTAACTTCTCCCTTTTGTGCATTACTTACAATTGTCATTTTAAACATTATTGCATTAAATTGTCAAAAATCACCAGTAGTTACTTTTTTTGCCTTGAAAATATAATTACCTAACATTAAAATGTGGTACCAGTATGACAGCAACAAAAATAGTGTTTGGTTCAATGCTTACTTTAATGACCTTGTTTTTATTATGCAATGACTGCATGTACATTGATGATTTTAATTTGCACTGATTGAAGTACATCCATTGGTTTCAAATCAAAGACACCACTCAACTTCAATAATGTCTGTAGAAGAAGTTTCAGAAATAATGCTTTAAAATAATTGCAGTACTGTTAGAACTCGTAGTTTGCTTAGCAACCTTAAATAAGTATTTACTCAGCTACAGTAATTGTGCAAATTTTATGGAGTAGAAGGAAATAAAGAATGTATTTTGGTCATAAACAATAGCATGAATACTAACTGAAAACATTTTTAATATGGTTGGTCAATCTAAAATCAGTTTTTTGGGGCCATTAATGCTATTGTGCAATGGCCTCTCATCCTGATCAACTTCTTTAGATTTAACAACAGTTAATTGGTGTGGAATAATGTTGTAGAACATATAGGTACTGGCAATGCTGCCAGACAAAATCCCACTTTACCCAAGCCAGTTTCAGGGTTTTAACAATAACTTGGCCTGGATTGCTGCCAGAAAACAAAAGACAAATGTGCAAATTATAAACAAAAGTAAATACCAAAACAACCAGCTTCCATAATCAAAAGTGGAATGAATACTGTGTGGAAAATTACAATTGATGATATTCAGTTATGTGAAAATATGCTGGTTATGTGCCTTATATAATAAAGATGTGTGTCTTTTTATATAATTGACATCACTTTGTTGGATTGCTTGTATCTCTAAAAAAAAAATGGTTAACTCTTAAGTGAATGGGTCAAAGTAAATAAAACAGCAATGGACATCTAGCTAAAATGTGATTTGGAAGAAAGCAAGTTTGTAAAAAGGATGAATAAAGCAAAATTGGCATCTAATATTTTTGGAAATAAACAAGGATATAAATAACACTACATATGATTTGCACTGTTGAAGTACTCTACTGTATAGTACAAGTCTCCCAGTAAATTCAAACAACCTATGAATTACGAAGTCTTTATTTACCTTTATTTTATTTCATGTTGGAGAAATTGGAAAATATGCAGATGCCAAATAATAACATAAAAGCAATCGTAGTAGTTTATAACAGTTTATTCATGTAGTAATTGAAAAAGAGTGTGATGTGTGGCGATCTTGCCAATTTTATCTTGACATTTTTTGTGTCTACAAGTGTTGTGACACCAAAAATGCGATACTTTTTTACATGCACTATGATAAAACCACTGTTTGCTTATCTAATATTTATTTTTTGGGTCAGAAAACCATTAATTGGTACATACACAAGGCAGCTGGCAACTTAAATGTACTCATAACCCAATCTCATGGCATCTATAATAGTAAGTCTATCGAAAATATGCACCAAAAGCATAAGTTCTAGTATTTTTCTGCTTGATTACATTCATATCCAAATACTTAATTTCTTGTTAATACACTCATACTAACATAGGAGATGCCATTTTTCCCAAACATTAATATTTGCTGGATATAACCAAACGACCTGATTTTTTTAGAACCTACAATAAGGGTGGCTGAGTGGTGCAAGGTGCTCGCCTTTACAGATCACAGACATTTCACCCTTGTCCGCGTGGGTTCAAGTATTGGACTTGGCCAACATGGGTATTTGAGAAAGCTTGCCAGTAACTTCCCATGGTTCAGTGGTTCTTCTTGGGGATTCCCCCCCCCCCCCGTTCATTCTTCTACTAACAAATATACTGGCTGTCATGTACAGCCCATCATGTGCTGAAAATGCCAATAAACCCCATAACCACAAAAACAATAGACTATAAAATACAGTAGACATTGGGAATTTCTAAAATAAAAAAGAAAACTTGTTTAGGGTTGAAAAATAATTTAACTGAAAATTCATACAGGAGGAAAGAAGCATTGACCTTGTAATATACAGGAGAAAAAAATATAAAAGATAAACCTATCATTAACTAGGCTAAAATTTTATTTATAACTTTGACTGCACTACATCAAATGAAAAACAGAGTTGTAATGCATGATTATGATAACTAATCCCACCACTAAAGATAGGCCTAGTTCAGTTCCAGTTGATTGTCCGGATCCGAAATTTGTACTTACTGGTACATGCAGCCTGTAACTTGAAGTGGAGTAATTCCCATTTTGTCTGAGCAATGTTTACACAAGCACCATTCAGTCTTACCAGCAAGTGCCATACGAGTGTGTTGTATATTTTACATAATATATGCTGAAATTTTTTCATTAGGAAACCAGCCAAAGCGTCTACTGATAGGCTTATAGGCCGTAACCAATGGAAGCAGACAATACTGGTTTAGGTGATAGCTATTGTGGTTATGTTATTAGCAGGAAGATGGGCTTCCCCGAGAAATCTGTTGTTTTGAACATCTTAATATCATTATGCGCGACATCTTGATATCATTATGTGTGTCTAAGATGAATTATGTTTTACTCTGTATACATACCAACAGTGTTGACATTTTGGAGGAAATTGTGCTCTTGACAGATTTGTGCCCTTACTGGCAACAGCTTTAGCAATGCAACCAACCACCAGAGTGTTTGTGTCCAGAATTAATTGGGAAATCCCGTTTGCCGTGATGATACACAGTCCACAATTATACAGACATACCCTACAACTGCAGACACAAACTGTGATTGTTTGAAGGACAGGTTATCACAATGAAAGAACCACAATCAACACACAAAAAAGTGCAAAGCACAATACATGTCATTTAAAATTTGATGATGAAAAAGACAAATCTGACAAAAAATGAAGAGGGTGATTTAGACAGTGTGATCAGTAAATAGCTATATGAGCCAAACCTGGTGTTATAAAAAGCAGTTTAACATGGCGTATGCCACCATAAAGCAGAGAAAATCTTTTTCAGACTGAAATTTTTTATGAGGTTCAAATGAAAAAAAGGAGTTGAACTTGGAACTGATCACATCAACAGAACTGAATGCATCGATTTTATTTGAAAGGTATATCTGACATTCAGCTGTAAAATGCCCAAGTTTAAAATACATGTATCCAGCTAAATTTCATATTTATCCTTTAGTACTGATTCTGCAGCACTAGACCAAGAATGCACTATTGTTACATTTGTAGACCCTGACCATAAAATGTCCAAAATTAAAAAAAGTTGAAATATCCAGTATATTTTTCATGTCACATATCCATCCTGCATGCATTTAAATGGTGCAGCTTAATAAAAGTAAACATTTTAACAGTCCTGCCTTCCACTATTCTTTATAACTGAAAATGTGGACAAGTGACTCTTTTATATGGACCAATAAACTTTTTAATTTACCTGTCCGTGGACAACTTGACGTAGACAAAATTGCTGTACCTCTGCTGGTATACAGCAGTACAAACTACAGTGTACATACACGTCTAACATTCTTACAGTGGGTTGTGTACAGAGTCTTTTGGAGCTGCTGTTATGCAGACTGACTAATAAATTAAAAAAGACTAAAATGCTTCTGTGTTTAGCAATAACTAAAACTGCTCCAGCAAATCTGGGCAAATGAGCAGGTATTGGTAGATGATTGTTTCGCTTAATGGGTGGGTAAAATAATTGATTTAGAAATTTGAGTGAGAATGTTTTAGGAACTCTCATTTGTTTGGTTTTTGGTTGAGTATGCCCAATGACCGGACAGAGATTTGTTTGCTGTTGTTTACTCTGGATTGGGCATTGAAGACAAACATAAAAAAAGACTTAAAATCTTTATTGCTGATGGTTCAGTAATAATTACATTAACAATTATTGTTGAGGAATTATGGTCTTCTAAAAAACAAACAAGAGGACAGTTTTTTTATGTGTAAGAATACAACATATCTTGCCAAATTATGAAATTAAACTCTTGATAATTTTGGCACTAAAACTTTGTTGTACTTAGAGAAATCGATGAAATTTATTACAAAATTTTGAGTCCCATACCACGATAATGCTATAACAAAGCATGTTGTAGCAAGATTTCAATGTGCTGTGAAAACTTGTACAAATATTCAAATTTTTCATATTGTGTTTCTCAGAAACAGGTTATAGTTCATAATCGGCAATGTTGCATGATTCAAATATGAACTTAGAAGTGTATGATTTTGACTAGTTCATTTCTGCATCATAATTAATGCACCACATACCATAAAAAAAGATGTTAAAAAATTTGACCATGCTTGAAAATGCATAAATTTGGTTTTACAAAACTCATGAGGTCCATAGAAGTACTGCATTATCACTGGAATCATTATAATGAGGCGAGTTATAATGGGGGAGAGCTGTATGTTCAGTAAAATTGGAACAACTGGTAAAAATGGATTTTCGTTCCTAAATTTATACTGTCAGAGGAAATGTGTGTAATACTGCAAAACAGACTTTTACAAACATCCTTTCTTCATTAAAACTCCAAGAATCTGCAACCACTTACCTCCTCTAGACCTGTTAAATAAACTAGACCATGTATCTTTTAAGGCTGTTCAACAGTCATCCTGTCCATTTGTTTCAGCCATCATTCATCTTTCACATATTTCACAATCAACTCATTCACTCATCAGTCTTCTTGCAGTTAAAAGAAAATGAACTCGAATTTTTATTTGTGCCTTGAATGAATATACTTTAGTGGCTACCCATGGGAAATGGCAAAACTGGCCTTTGTATACAGGTTCACCTTTTCAGATTGTTTTTTAACACATGTGATCACCAGATGTTATTATTATAATTGTTGTTGTTTCAAGCTTGTCTTATGTGCACTATACCACAAAATCATAGAATACACATACATGCTGTTCTCTCCAAAATTTTTGTTCCACACTTGATTACTGTATCCTGTTGACTTTAATCAGTCATATAAATGATATCATCACTGTCTTATAATAATCACGTAGTTTTTTCAGTTGTTGTATACAATATCTGTCTTTGTTGCTCAAATCGCAGAGATCAAGAAGAGATGGTTTGTGTGAGAAGCCTGTGATGAATGGCAGTCGAAAGAAGCTGTACATGGCTATTCTTTGTGACCCATGAACCAAAATTTTACCTGCATTTACACTGTCAATTACAGATGTTGGATGTTGGAGGTCATGCTTGCTCCCTGGCTGAGTCATACCAAAGACTTACAAAAATGGTACTAACAGCTGCCTTGCTTGGCGCTCAGCATTAAGAGGTTAGTGTTAGGACTGGTCGGCCTGATGTCAGAATGATGTGACTGGGTGGGACATCATGCTACATGTCTGCGGCATGATGCTCCAGTGTTAGACATCACTATAAACTGCCACACTGCAGACATCATAGCGATATGGCTGAAACATTGTTAAAGCTATGTTTAAAAAAAAATCCAAATCCAATAGGCTCTCTATTGTCAGCACGATGTCTTTCACAGGATTAGCTATGGTGTAAGCTAAATTGTTCCACTTTAGTTACAGTTCTTTTGATTATAACCTATACATCAATTAACATACACATTGCAAATTAATCTTCTACAAGGTGTTGACCATCTAAATTAAAAGGGGAGGGGGGTTGCAAGTTTTTTTGAGCTGAGATTTTCATTTTTTTTATCTAAAGATAATTAATATTTTTTTCCTCAGATAATATCATGGATATAATTTAGTGTTATTTTGCTATAAATCAGAGTAAGATATTTTTTCAAACTATTGACAAATTGAAATTAAACAAAAAACTGTCAGGCCCCTGCCCCAAAATATGGAATTGTTGGTCCCTATTATAAATGCGGTGTATCATGGTACATATGGCATGTTCAGAAATATCATGGTACAAAATTTTTCTTATTACCCAGTTGTAGAAAATGTATACCAAATTTTATTCAAAATTGCTGCATGGTTTTAAATATATAGTTGATTGATATTGAACATTGGCATCTATCAGATTGGGCTATGAGAGTCATCAAGATAGGTACAGCTGTGACATCATTAAGTCATATTTGGTCTATTGATACCTTGGTCTACCAGTTTGCTGTTGAAATGAAGTTTGCTTTGGAATTATGGACAACAAAATGACACAGAAGAACAATTTTAAACTATACAGTAAATATTGAAGACAAATTCATATTATGGAGATTTAACAAGATATACAGTTTGTATAGCTGTCAGATTTTGTGCAATGTACTCTGGAACATATTGATTTTCACAAAAAGATAACCCTTAATGATTCATTATATCAACTCAGAAATTTATTGAGATCCTGCAAGATATTACTTTGACATGTATTTTTAATATAAAATCAAATTATATCCAGGTTATCTTAAAATGTAATAAGATGTACCTAAACTTAAGTCAGTTCCAGTTGATACTTGTTTCGTAAATGGTATGGACTAATACTTCTGTCACTGATGAAGAGTTTACCAATATGGTGACAACTTGTGCATCGGAAATGTTGTTGATTTCAGAAAGAAAGTGAAAAACTATCACTTAAAAAGTGCTAGAAAGCAATATTTGGTAAATCTGGAATGTCTCACACATTTTAAAAACTATTTTGTCACATCAAAAAAGACTGCTCTGGCAGCCTAGTCATTAGAGTGTCTGCCTCGGATGTGGGAGGTTGCAGGTTCGAACCCTGGCTTAGTCATACCAAAGACTTATAACAATGGTACTAATAGCTGCTCAGCATTAAGAGGTTAGTGTTAGGACTGGTTGGTTTGGTGTCAGGATGATGTGACTGGGTGGGACATGATGCTACATGTCTGCGGGATGATGCCCCAGTGCTAGACATCACTGTAAACTGCCACACTGCAGACATCGTAGCGATATGACTGAAATTTTATTAAAGTTATGTTAAAAATCCAAATCACAGACACTCACAGACACACAAGCAAAAATATTTCTATTAAGCACCTCTTTTCTTGATTGGTCCTTATAGTATCTGTTACTCTTGTTGCAGTTAGCTATGACATATTTTTTAAAAGCAGTATTTGTTGTGGGGTTTAACAGTGTTTCAGCACATGATAGGCCATACATGGTGGCTAGTAACTGGTGGGGGAAGAACATGGATAAAGCTAGAACAGATCCTCTGACCCACGGGAAGCTACTGGCAAGCTTTCTCACATACCCACATAGGCCAAGCCTGAGACTCAAACCCCTGCAGATAAGTGAGGTGGTAGTGATCATAAAGGCAAACACTTTAGACCACTCAGCCACTAGAGGCCCCTTTTCGAGTATGTTCACTTTTTATGTGTCTGGCTGCATGCTTCAGATAATACTCTGTCAAGAGAATTTGGATAAGAGGCTAATACGTATATGAGGCCTTTACAGATTGAGGTATCACACTAAGGACAGTTGAATGGGATAAATTCAGTGAAGTGAAGTTTAGAATTTTCGTTCATAAAATTGCATCTTTATTGATTTAAAATGTTCATGTAACTATATTCTTCACTGTAGTTGGGAGAATTAAGTATTTTTGAATGATTTACAAGAAAATGCTTTACCCATGTTTTAACATTAAAGATTACAGTACTGTACATTTATTTTACAATGTATTGTTAAAAGGAGAACAGTCTTTTGAAAAAAGTCTGTTCCTGATACTGGTGGAAATAAACAGGTAGCCAGAGCCATATCTACAATATCTTGTGTAGAGAAAATTTAAAATCTATTTATTTACTTGCACAGTTGATAGCTTGTTACTTAATAGTTTTTGATGTGCACAATTCCATAAATTGTTTACATTGTTGATTCTAATGGAGATCAAGTTTGAAATTCATTGTATGTTACCTTACAACAACTGTGGACATTTTAACCTAACAGTCGTTAAGAATAGATAATTAAGGTCAGCGGTATCTACTCAGATTGTCTTTCCACATAAAATAATGTAGCAATGCAGTAAATGATTATGAAGTGGGTTAATCTGGTCATTACATTTACCGATCACTGCTATCTCACCTGTCTGCGTGGGTTCAAGTCTCGGGCTTGGCTAATGTGGGTATGTCAGAAAGCTTGCCAGTAGCTTCCTATGGGTTGCCATTTCTTACCAGATTTTCCCTGGTTCTTCCTCCACCAGTTAACACTGGCCGACATTTATGGCCTATATTGCACTGAGAAATTGTGTTGAACCCAAAACAACAACATTTGTATGAGTGCAGCTGATAAATGTGACTAATTACCTGATTATAATTGATTGATAAATGGGTGCCTGTGCCACATTGGTTCCAGCTGCAAATGTGCTACCTACTGGGACCCTAAAAGATGCTTGCTTCTATGTTAAAACCCAGATAAAGTGCTTCAGTAACTTCATGGGATCATATTAGGGTAAGAAGGTACTATTCAAGCCATGTTTTGCTCCAAATCATTGGTGGCATGGTCATCACTCACAATGATTTAGGAAGGTGACTTTGGGACCAAAAAAGCTGTTCTAGTCACTTTGGTCTGCTGGTTTGAGCCCAGGATAGTGAGATATTTAGAAATTAAATGTGCATGAAAAGCATTATTTTAATGCTGGATTTGTAAACACTCCTTATACAGCATGTAGTAATGACTATGTTTTATAAAAGAGGCAATTTTCAGGTGATAATTTGACATGATTATACTGAGTAAAATATATTCTCGTATTATAAACCTGTGGACATGTTGCAGAGCCTAATGTCTTGGCAGATTATTCCTGTATAACATTTCCACCGTTTCTAAGGTGAGGTATGGTTATTTGGCATCCGCTAGCAGTAAGACATCTTTGCTTAAGAAAGCACAATTTACAGAGAGAAGAAAAATAACTAATTTTACTACAGGCTGTTAAGCTCCACTTCCCATTCCTCTGGAACGTCAAAATTCAACAATAGTACTGCTGAGCACATCTGCAGCACATTATGTATTATATAACAGGGTTTGACATTTTGGTCCTAAGTGAAGTACTACTTGTATGACATGTCATATGCATAGTTTTCATACATGCATATACAGGCAGTCAGGCTCAAATATATTCACATTACCAGAACACAGATTCTAAACTAGTATGTTTTGTTTTTAAGGTTTAGCACCATTTCGCAGTGACAAATAAGTTATATACATGGTGGCCGGAATAACTGGTGGAGGAGGCATCTGGGAAAATCCTGGTAAGAACCACTGACCCACGGAAATCTACTGGCAAGCTTTCTCACATATGTGCATTGCCCAAGACTCAAACCAAGTGGTGAGATGGCAGTGATTGGTAAAGGCGAGCACTTTAGACCACTCAAAATTAGTTATGCACAGATGAATCATTTATAACTGCAACAAAGATGAAATTAAAACTAGAAATGATATTTTATATTTACTAGACATGAAAGAAGTACAAAATTATATGAATCGGAAAATCCAATACTAATTGCAGCAAAGGCACAACACAACACTTGTGTTGTAGCAGATGAGCATGGTTACCCAATGCCCAGGACTAGCTCAGATTTGATTTGGGAAAGTTTGCAGTGTATTTGCCTGCAGACAAATAAAAATAGCAATGTGAGACTGCATGAGAGGTTGTGCTCAGTTTGTAATGTTTAATATTATGCAAGTTGTATACTTTAATCCTGCCAAAATACATATATCAGTACCTTTATTTAGTATTTGATATGTACTGCATTCTTCTTTTACATAAATGCTGCATTTGTTTCATCTATTAGTCCCATATTTCACATGATACACTGAGTATGTGATTTCCATCTTAAAGTCAAATATCACAATCCATTTCACATTTTCTCATGCAGACATGATAATGTGAATATTTACTCTTTGAAGCAAGCTTTGACAAGTAGGAAATAAATATTTATATTTATTATAAAATAACTCAGCTGTTTCTAAGTTGTCACCTTTTTTACATCTGCCCATCCGTGTCTCAGAAGTTCAAAGGTCAATTTCACTATGACTGCAAGAAGAAAAACAGTTTGCACACAATGACTTGAGTTCTCTGTGATCTACAATTATCCAGCTTTGTGGATTGGGTGCACATAGGGTAAGGAAGAAATTTCAGGGTAAGAAGGTTATAGGTCTTGGCCGCTAACTGAACAACAGAAAATTAATTTTTGCACAGTATCGTCAGTCCTCCATCATCCATATTTACCAAATTTTGTGGAATGGTTGCACTTGAGATAATGAAGAAACCTATTGATTATTGGGTCAAAGGATAAAAGGTTAAGGTCACTGACTTAAAGAATAAAGATGGTTTTATGAAGTTAACTTTGGTTTTGCATCACAGACCTGATCCATACTACATGGAATAGCTTGCACCTAAGTTAAGGAAGAAGGCTATTGATTTGGGGGTCGAAAGGTCCAAGGTCAAGTCCACTAACTGAAAGAAGAAAAATGGTTTCTGCACTATAACATTAGTTCAAAATCACAGACCTGGTCCAAACTTTGTGGATGGCGTGCACTTAGGGTTGTGAAGAAGCCTATAAATTTCACGATGAAAAAGTGAAGTAGTGGTCACTGTGACTGAAAGAAGAAATATGGTTTCTACACAACTTTTTGTTACCTAGATTGAGGACTATTCTGCAAGATGCAGGCATATACATGTAATGTGCTGTTCATAGTGCTTTTGTTATAGATTTTCATTATATCATTTTCCACCTGGCATCTTATCTATATAAGGTGGACATCCAGAAGTATGAGGAATGGTTATATCCTATCAGTTTTCATGGTGATCCTTGCTCTTAACCCTGACAACTGGTATTAGGTTATGCCATTCCATTAGGTTATGCCATTCCATTTGTAAATTTAACAGCTTTGACTAAAGTGTTAGGTTATGCCATTCCATTTGTAAATTTAACAGCTTCGACTAAAGTGTTTTAAAGAATAAATATACAGTAGCTCTAGATTTAGACATCCACTGTGTTTATTAGTTCTACAGGTCATATACAAGAAGATGGGATGGCCTATTATATGTCATCCATTGCAATCTGTCCTTTAGCACACAATCATTATTGCTACTCCTCCTAATCTACTTTGAGTATTACACGGAAGGTTTGAACACAAGTTCATTCCAACTTAGTTGATTCTGAGTGGAAATGGTGTGACTTGCACATCTAGTATGGCCATCGCTATGGCCATATTGAAAGTCTTGTTATAGCTACTCCTCTTCAAATGATTGACATATTGACATTGGTTTTTATGAAATATTTCAAATGATGACTAGTTGGTCCTAAATGAAAAAGAGTAGTCTGACATGGAATGTGGCTGCAATGTCAGCCGTCTTGAAAATTATTGTTATTGCTATTCTTTCTAAACAGAATGTCGTATTAATGTTAGTTTTTCACTTCTTACAGTGTCTAATTGGTCCTAAATGAAATTGGTGCAGATCTGTTATCTAATTTGGTCTCCATTGCAGCCATCTTGAAAATCTTCTTAGCTGTCCCTCCTGAATGATTAGTCACATTGACATAGGGTTTATATTTCTTTGCTATCAGATTTATATATTTCTTTGCTATCAGATTGGACACCGCTTCTGTGGCCTAGTTGTTAGAGTATCCGCCTTGGATGCGGGAGGTTGTGGGTTCGATCCCCGGCCAAGTCATACGAAAGACTTACAAAAATGGTACTAATAGCTGCCTCGCTTGGTGCTCAGCATTAAGAGGTTAGTGTTAGGACTGGTCGGCCTGGTGTCAGAATGATGTGACTGGGTGGGACATCATGCTACATGTCTGCGGTATGATGCCCCAGTGCTAGACATCGCTGTAAACTGCCACACTGCAGACATCATAGCGATATGACTGAAAAATTGTTAAAGCTACGTTAAAAAATCCAAATCACACACACAAATCACACGCTATCAGATTGGTCATAAATGAAATTACATCGAATGTGGCCAGCTTTGAAAATGTTGTTGCTGGTTTCAAGACTCAGCATTTAAAAGAAGAAACAGTCTTATCTTGGATTCCAGGAAATTCTTTTATTTAGTGGCGCATCAGGCTTTTGGAGGGAGTCTTATATTTAAATTGCATTTCTTTTTAAATGACATAAATTTATGATTTTATTTTCTATTTTTTGATAGTGATAGAAATGATGTGGGAATACACATCCATGTATTTTCTTCCCCGGATTCAGCTAATACATTGCTGCACTCTGATAGTGTGTTGCTGCAGTCTGATAGTATATTGCTGCATTCTGCCTTACTGGAGGAAAAGGGACGCATTGATAAAAAAAATAAAAACAAAAAAGGATCAGTGCAGAGAATCTTTAGAAAACTTAATCAAACTTCAAGCTCCAGGTCACCAAGTAAGTTCTGTTGTTGTTTAAAAAATAGAGATGGAGGGAGGTAGAAAAACATTACTTAATGCGAGCCATTGTTATAAATGTTAACATTTTTCTACTTGGAAATAAAAAATTATTTAATCTAAAAAAAAAGACTGATTCTGCATATGAAATTGTCGGAATGAATGAGAATGATACATTAGACTCAATTATATACAAAAAAACATGGTGTTTTTAGATAATTTCTTATCTGAACTGTCTTAAGTGTCGTAGAAACCTATTTTGTCAGCAGAATGGAAAATTTAGATCTGTGTATTGTCTATGTATGATAACAAAAACTGAAATTAAAATATGTCTCATTCATTGCCTCATTTGTAAAGTGAAGAAAGAAATTGGGATCATTTCTTTTGTTTGGTGTTGTTACATGTCATCATACAATCTGTGACAAATTTGCCTCTGATCTTCATTTGCACAGAACACCTTTCTTTCCAGGTGACTACTAGGCGATCAAAAAAAAGTGAGATTGTTGACCTGCCCTTGGAAAAGCTACTGGAAAACCTTAAGTCTGGTGAATATCGTGCCAAGGATGTTCTTACAGAATATCAGCGAAAGGTGCAGTACAACCTTAAGTAAAAACAGAAAAATCCATTTCCCAAGGCAACAAAAATGAAATGCTGGGCAACCATTATTTCCCAGTGTGAAGCTTGATTTGGGCAACTGCTAAGTAGGATTAGGAAAATCCTGATGTTAAAAATTAGAATTAAATTTGATATGTTTTCCAGTGAAGATCGTCTGAATACTGGTGCCCAAATCATCTCCATGTAATCCATACTCGTGTTGCATTATTGTTATTGATAAGAGGCCACACTAAATCTTCTCATTGTGTGATTATCTAATCACACTAAATTCTAGTGACTTCTGTGAGAGAATCCTTCCAGCAAAACAACAAATGGTAGCAGTTTCTTTCATCACTGGCTTCACGTATTAAATGCTTATAATCCATCATTATTCCTTTGGTCTCTTGAGAAAATCAGCATTCAGCTTTAGAGCATGTGACACTTGCTTCAGTCATCTTACATTAGCAGAAGGAATATATAAAGTTTACAGAATCTAACAATCATAATTGTTGTTGCAAATTATGTTGGCTTGTGTGGGTAACATTACTCTGTAAACAGAAATATTACATGGAAAAATGACCACCAAAATATTCATTGAAAACAAAACATTCCAGAAGGCGGGATTAAAAAGGCTTTCCCATGATCACAGCCGCACAGTAATTTCATGGGCTTCTTTGGACCAATCAGAATCACAAAAAGTGATATGTTCACATGTTATAATATAAAAAATATTAATAAACTGCACACACTATAGGCAAAGTGTGCCGACAATGTGATAAAGTAAATTATTACAGATGCAATCTTTTCACAATATGTTTATTTCTCATTTAATATATGCTAATATAAGATGGTAATCATTCCATGGAAGCACATATTTTTGCACTTGCTTTTAGTACCCCCCATTTATTTGGGTACATGCATCATTTTCTTAGCTAACTAACTTTGTTGGTTATAGCACCTGTTTGGTACATAACGCGAACTGGTTCTATGGACCCTGATCACCGTGTTTTAGTAGGCTGATACTGCACACACACACAGACACACACACACACACACACATATATTTATATGATTGTCTTGAAAGGTAACATCATAAACCAGATGCGTGGATGTTAAGTATTAGTTTTGAGCCAGTCATATTTCACCATTAACGTGTGTGCCACATAGTCTGGATATTTTGAAAATGAGTGTATCATGTATTCAGTTTGTGTGGACTTTAGATAATTTTTCTATGGAAAAGAATTCCTGATGTTGAATCGGGTTAATGGTATGTAGGAACATGCTTTTGCATCTACCACTCTTTTGAGATTAATGAAAGAATGTATTGTAAAGTTGAAAATGCCATATATCTCAGTAAAATAGAGATAGTTGCACAGGAGGGTACCCGTAAGTTTGTCCAGGCAAGCAAAATATGCAAGATTCATACCTTTTGAAGCCCTAACTTCAGTTTGGTGCAACTCAGAAAAATCAGTGATGGTTGGACGAATAAAAAAATATCACAGGTCCTGGAGTAAAACAAGCCATAGATTATGGTCATGTAGTTTTGAGGACAGAAATAGCAGAAGGAAATTGAGGGTCAAGTGTGGAACAAAGTTTTTGAAAGTTACTTACCTTCTTTCTTTTATAGATAATAGACAGGGTCCTATGTCAGAACAGGTCATGGGGGGTGTGATCTGAGGTAATTTTGTGACTATCATTTTTTTCCTTCAGATTATTGCTTTTTTCAACATCAAGCTTGTGTTGAGCACCTGTGCTTATCAACAGTTTCTGTTTTGATATCTAAAGTTATTGAAAATGTAATGTGATAAAAAAGATTATTATTTGGTAGTTGGTAAAGCAAACACAATGCTAAATATTATTGTCAATAAAAAGCTTGGCCACAACTCATCTTTTTGGTGAATTTTACTACCAAATATTGCTAAATTTGTAGAAATCTACCAACTTATTGGTGTACCAAAATGACATATAGTGAATCAGTGAGAGGGCAGTATTCCATTCAGTGCATTTCACTTGTATATTAAGTTAGCATGACCATGGCCAAGTCGGGCAGTAATGCTGGAAAACAGGTTACCATTCAGCATGGAAAGAGTTGTTAAGTCGATTTTAATGTGAGTCTAAAATGTCAAATCTCTGAGCTGAACATTGATGCTGTGTGAATCTTAGCATAAAATATATGTGTTGATTCTTAAATAGGTTGCAGGAGAAATGGAAGTACTCATTACTCATATTATATATTACGTAAAAGTTCTCAGGTGATGGATTTTTAACCATATTGTCTGAAGGAGTTGAGGTTGTATAGGAAATGTTGTTATATTTTGGTTTGATTGGCACAGATTAATTAAGGGTTAAAGCTTTTTTATAAGACAAGATTCTAATAATTTGCATTTGTTTTCTCGTACTGTGATAGGAAGTGTTTACTTTGTATATCATGTATATATATTGCAAGTGGTACAAGTACCTAATCCTTCTATATGGTTTTAATTGGCTGACGAAAATATTTATTTTCTATAACTGAATGCTCTGTCAGTTAATAGATATTTTACTTGAGACATTGCTGTCTTGATTTGCAGCTGATTATTCTGATTTCCTTAGACTCTAAAGTTGGACAGGAAAACAATTAATTTCAGTTGTTCATTCTGTGTTTGTTTCCATGTACCAACATAATGCATTCCTACAAAGGAAAGTTAACATTTTTTGGGGTAAATTTAGATGACTTGACATGCAAATTTATATGAATTTTCAGTAGTCAAACTTGTTTCTTGGGATACATTTTGTGGTTTAGTAGATGGCCATTATGTCTGATTCAGATGTTATGTGAGAGTCGTGAAAAATAGAAACATCTTTTGATTTGAAAAATGAACTTTTTCTGAGCTTAAATGTTCTTTAATTCCATTCAATAATGGTCATATGTGAACCTTGAAATGATGAATTTCATCCTGGAATTGACCTGGAAATTATGGGAGCAATGTACATGGGATTGCCAAATAATAGAGTACTGTTTGTGAGAGCAAAATGGGGAGGATGTATAAGATGTGATCTCTTAAATTTGAATATTTTTGACAGTCTAAAGGAAAGTTTTTTGCTGTCTGTTTTTTTCACCACAGAAACAATAGTTCTTATTAGATACATGATTCAGATATAAATAGTACTTTACACTACTACACTTTATTCTTTGCGTAGCACACATGGCCTGCAACTGTCGATCAATGTAGTTGTAGCAAGGTGTGATTTTCTCTTTTTAATTTCATGTAGGCTCAGAAATTATTAATGAAGAATAATTATTGTGAGTGAAAATATTACTAATAGATGACAATGGACAGTGAAGGTCTTAACTGAGGCAAATACAGAGTAAGGATAAAAAATATTAAAAAAGTATAAAGTTTTTTAATAGTATACCTTGATCTGTCTGACATATCTGCTTCAACCCCAGGCCAGCAATGAAAATTCACTATTTGGACTGTGCTAAACTATGATCTTTTTATTGCCAGGCTGCAAATTCACTGAGAAAGGGCTTCAACCTTTATATTTTTTTTGAAGATAGTTTGTATTCATAATAAAGCCTGAGTTATATCTGTGCTTATGGTAGTTGGTAGTTTATGACAGTAATTTTACTGCTGACTAAAGTTTGTCTATTTGCTTCCATGTATGTATATTTTTTATTATTCAAACCTTATTAATTGAAATGGATGTATTGGTTGGTCGCTTTAAATAGGAACTGGCAGTCATACAGTCGGAGGGATTATGCTTTAAATTAAATTGCATCTACTAAACACTTACTTGTAATTAAGGATAGTTTTTGTGTCATTTTATTGTTGCTGCATAATGATTCTGAATGTTGCCAGATAATGGCCACTGAACATTTTCACTATTTATTTTTATTTTTAAATCACCAGTACAACTGTTTTGGTTACACCTTGGGGCACTGTTATGTCCAAAGTTTCTGAATAATTTACGTAACTGCAGAAATTGACATATCAACAATAAAAATGCACTGGACAATAAGATTTTAAAAGTTGATTGCTCATGGACAACCATGGACTTTAAAAATTTGTATTGCCCTGTTGAGGTATTTTAGAACCATCATGCAATCATCTCTGTTCTGGTTGCTTGTAAGAGCTCTGGTTGAAAGAACCTGATAGTTGCTTGTAAGATCCCTGGCTGGAAAAACCAGATGGTTGTTTGTAAGAATAATGGCTGGACATGCTTGAAGAGCCTGTTGTTTGCTTGTAAGATCCCTAGCTGCAAGAACCTGATGGCTGCTTGTAAGAGCCACGACTGGAAAAAACCTGCTGGTTGCTTCTAAGAGCTCTTGCTGTTGTTTGTCAGAGCCATGGATGGAAGAACCTGATGGTTGCTTGTAAGAGCCATAGATCGAAGAACCAGCTGGTTGCTTGTAACGGCCATGGCTGGAAGAACCTGATGGTTGCCTGTAAGAGCTGTGGATGGAAGAATCTGATGAGCACTTGTAAGAGCTCTGGATGGAAGAACCTGATAGATGCTTGTAAGAGCTATGGACAGAAGAACCTGATGATTGTTTTTAAGGGCCATGGCTGGAAGAACCTGATGGTTGTTTGTAAGAGCTCTGGCTGGAAGAACCTGATGGTTGTTTGGAACAGCCATGGCTGGAAGAAACTGTTAGTTGTTTGTAAGAGCTGGCTGGAAGAACCTGATGGTTGCTTGTAAGGGTCATGGCTGGATGAACCATCTGGTTGCTTGTAAGAGCTCTGGCTGGAAGAACCATCTGGTTGCTTGTAAGAGCTCTGGCTGGAAGAATCTGATGGTTGTTGCAAGAGCTCTGGCGGGAAGAACCTGCTGGTTGCTTGTAAGAGCCATGGCTGTTGCTTATCAGAGTCATGGTTGGAAGAACCTGATGGTTGTTTGTAAGAATCATGGCTGGAAGAACCTGATCATTGTTTGTAAGAGCTGGCTGGAAGAACCTAGTAGTTGCTTGTAAGGGTCATGGCTGGAAGAACCAGCTGGTTGCTTGTAAGAGCTCTGGATGGAGGAACCTGATGATTGCTTGTAAGAGCTCTGGTGGAAGAACCTGATGGTTGCTTGTAAGGGCCATGGCTGGAAGAACCTGATGGTTGTTTGTAAGAGCTCAGGATAGAAGAACCTGATGGTTGCTTGTAAGAGTTGTGGCTGGAAAAACCAGCTGGTTACTTGTAAGAGCTGTGGCTGGATAAAACTTGCTGGTTGCTTGTAAGAGCTCTGGCTGTTGCTTGTAAGAGCCATGGATGGAAGAACCTGATGGTTGCTTGTAAGAGCCATGGATGGAAGAACCTGCTAGTTGCTTGTAAGGACCATGGCTGGGAGAATCTGATGGTTGTTTGTAAGAGCTCTGGCTGGAAGAACCTGAAATTTGCTTGCAAGAGCCATGTCTGGAAGAACCTGTTGTTTGTAAGAGCTGGCTGGAAGAACCTGATGGTTGCTTGTAAGGGCCATAGCTGGATGAACCATCTGGTTGCTTGTAAGAGCTCTGGCTGGAAGAACCTGATGGCTGCTTGTAAGAACCTTGGCTGGAAGAATCTGATGGTTGTTGCAAGAGCTCTGGCTGGAGGAACCTGCTGGTTGTTTGTAAGAGCCATGGATGGAAGAACCCGATGGTTGCCTATAAAAACTTTGGCTGGAAGAACCTGATCATTGTGTGTAAGAGCTGGCTGGAAGAACCTAATGATTGCTTGTAAGGGTCATGGCTGGAAGAACCAGCTGGTTCCTTGTAAGAGCTCTGGATGGAAGAACCAGGTGGTTGCTTGTAAGAGCTCTGGATGGAGGAACCTGATGATTGCTTGTAAGAGCTCTGGCTAGAAGAACCTGATGGTTGCTTGTAAGAGCCATGGATGGCAGAACCTGATGGTTGCTTGTAAGGGCCATGGATGGAAGAACCTGATGGTTGTTTGTAAGATCTCTGGATAGAATAAGCTGATGGTTGCTCGTAAGAGATGTGGCTGGAAAAACCTGTTGGTTGCTTGTAAGAGCTATGGCTGGAAAAAACCTGCTGGTTGCTTGTAAGAACTCTGGCAGTTGCTTGTAAGAGCCATGGATGGAAGAACCTGATGGTTGCTTTTAAGGGCTCTGGATAGAAGAACCTGATGATTGCTTTTAAGAGCTTTGGATGGAGGAATCTGCTAGTTGCTTGTAAGGGCCATGGCTGGAAGATCCTGATGGTGGTTTGTAAGAGCTCTGGCTGGAAGAACCTGATGTTTGCTTGCAAGAGCCATGGACAGAAGAACCTGTTAGTTGTTTGTAAGAACTGGCTGGAAGAACCTGATGGTTGCTTATAAGTGCCATGGCTGGATGAACCATCTGGTTGCTTGTAAGAGCTCTGGCTGGAAGAACCTGATGGTTGCTTGTAAGAGCCATGGCTGGAAGAACCAGCTGGTTCCTAGTAAGAGCTCTGGATGGAAGAACCTGCTGGTTGCTTGTAAGAGCCATGGCTAGAAGAAACCTGATGCATCGGAAGTTATCACTGTGTATCATAAACAATAGTAAAATGCGAATTGAAAGACCACTGTTTTTGGAAGAACACCTATGATGATGAAAGACCATATGTTTCATGCAGGAATATTTATTTAACCGTAATCACAGACCATATTGGGGGGGGGGGCAGAAAGAGTGGTTTTTAGGATGGGTTTCACTGTAATTGATGTTATGAAGTAAAACCTGACTTAAAGACCACTGCTTTAAAAAATTATGTCATGATAAATAGGTTATTCAAGTGCAGATCAGTGTTATATAATGTTATGAACTAATGAGAGACTGAAGTGAGGCAGTGGTGCAGAAAGGATGGTCTCTTGCGAGAGGTTTAATTTACCTGGCCAATTTTTATCTCTTAAGGTATGGCCCAGTGTCCAGGATGCTTCATCCTTCATGTTTTGTCTGTCTGCATTGCTATTTTCAGCAACTAATTGAAAACTGATGTGCTGATTTCAGTCAAACTTGGTAGGAGATTCCTCTGGACATGCTGTGCCAAAACTGTTTAAGGTGGGTGTCCAGCAGCAATATGGCTTCCATATTAACTGAATGTTTTGCATATTAACTGAATGAGAAACATATTTAACTTCTTCTTCAGAACATCTTGGACAATTAGGATCAGACTTGGTAGGAATATTTCTTAGGGCATGCTGTCATAATATTGTCTGGAGAAACAACTGTGTGGCTTTCTTAGTGAGTGGATGGAAAAGCTATTTTTGACTTTTTTGAAATGCTGAACCCGTTTCAGTTCGACATGGTAAGACTGTGTTAGGACGTGCAACACAGTTATATTGGGGGTGTCTTTTTTTTCAGTGGTGTGGCTTACCAATGAATAACAAACCAAACAAAATCATTAGTAAATAGATGGAAAAGAAACATATTCAACTTCTTCTGTTGAACAACTGAGTGAATATTTATCTGACTTGGTGTGAAAATTTCTTCAAATACTTCACCTGATCATAATGCCTTTGGAGAACTACTTCTACTTTGCAAATCCAGCTCTTCAAAATAAAAATTTTATAGCTAAAATACAAAATGTTATCTGCCCACCAAGGTGGCAGTTAGAGTGATCATTCCTTGATATTTGGATTGGTGCCAAATCCCTTGAATTGTCCAGTTATTTCTTCTACTCATGCCAAGTAGCATGCTCTAAACAGACAGACCTCACAAAATTCATACAAGGAGCTTTGGAAGATTTTTACCTTAAAACAGTTGAAGGAGTTTCGTCTTAGAAGGGAAGTATACGCCATCTATAAATTTCAAATGTTCTGTTCTTTCGTCAATGACAAAGTTTCTGACTTTCTGGTGTTATCTCTTTGTTATCTTCACACACTTTGGTGCCATTGGTAAATACCTGCCAAGGTCATGATGGCATCTCCTATAATTGCATTAATAATTGCAGGTCTGGTGCATGATAGAGAAAACTCATTTAACCCTTTGCCTCATGCAAGCGTCTTTGGACACCTCTACTCCATTCTCATGCAAGTGACTTTTGACGTCTCTACCCAATTCACATGGAAGCAACTTTTGACACCTCTACACCATTCTCATGCAAATGCCTTTCGACGCCTGCTGTAAACATCAGCCAGATTGAGCAGGTTTTCATAGTGCCACCTTCGGGGAAAACCCCCTATTTGATACTACATCCATTGGTGTGAATGACCATTACATCAGATCACATGGTCGCTGTTTAAGATCTGGTCAAAATCTGCTACTTAAAGTAACTGGGTCATATTCTCCACTGTTCAAAATGGAGCCCGCTGATTTCGTTCAATACTTACTTGAGTTTTCACGATTAGAATCACAACTATGAAAGCTTCAATAATTTAAGTATAGGCTTTGATACTGATGTAGGCAGCAATTAGTTCTTATAAATTATCAAATTCAGCTGATTTAGTGATGTAGACACAGACAAAGAACTTGTACATTTTGTGTATGAGAAATGGCAGCTACGGTTGGTCACGTGGCTTCATTAACTTGATGGTGAAAGAGTTCTCTCAAGATTTTAAAGCACATAAAAAATTCTCCCTTGAAAAATAATGATTGGATTTTACTCTTAAATCTTTCCATACATAATATATGTGTACCAATAATGTACAATGGTTAAAATTGATGTTAAACATCACATATACTGCACTGCTTAATAGTTAACAGGCAGGCCTATGTGTATGGAGTTGAGTAGGTAACAGGTGTTCTTTTTACAATGCACTGCACTGGGTAACTTTGCTACATGTATATCAAAGCACTAAAAAGACATACACTCAATGAGGTAAAGAGTTAATAATGCAGTATAATTTCCCTAATGTCCAGATACATGAAGTAACACTTCAGCTCCATTGGTAAATACCTGCAAAGGTTTTGATGGCGTTCCCTCACATTGCTATAATTGTAGTATTAATAATTGCAGGTCTGGTGTGTGATTTAGAAAACTCATTTAATATTGCTGTATAATTTCCACAAAGTCCAGGTACATAAAGGTAAGTTTTGTGTATTATCTAGTCTTAGCGTCCACTTCATAGTCATATACCGTATTTCATGTATTTTTTCGTACCCTTTAATTTTTCGTACACAATCCAGTTACCAAAATAATAATTGTTTAAATGTATCATAATTTTTCATACATATCATTTTGTATTATTTGAAAAATTCATTAAATTATCGGACATAAAATTTCCACTAAGAAGATTTACGTTTGCAAAAAAGATCGAAAATACCGTATTCCCATTTTGTTTTTACAAAAATTAATGATTAATTGTTGGTGAGAAAATAAAATGATTGATGCATAAGCATGGTTGCCCGCAGCATAGGTCAAGGGGGGTCACGTGACCCCTATGGATATCATACTGCAGTATATATATTTAATCATGCAAATGAAGCTGAAAATATGTCACAAGATTCTGTTCAAAACGCTTAGTAAATTTAGGTTTAGTTTCATACTGTCTACTATACTAACTTTCCCGGCTGTGACTGACTGACCCCCCCCCCATTTTTGTAAAAGATTCTGCGGGCGCCCATGTGCATAAACTCTTGTTGTCATTACAGTATCTACTGGTGTTTATTAACAAATGAACAAAGGACTTCACAGACCATACCTTTAAATATTATCGTTAATTAGTTCTCCTTATTAAGTCCGTCACCGTAACAAAACACCACGTGCATTTTAAAACGAGTTTGGAAGCCCTTTGATGTTGTCTTATCAAACAAAAATTACATCTCAGTACATGCTAAAGTGAAGACCACAGACCATTGGTCAACTAGTCTTATTGTTTCATTAGTCGTACAAACATAAAATGTAAAAACCTTGTCATTTTCCATCATAAATTTGAAAGTCACGGACTCCATTAAATCGATTCGTATATATACATATACTATCTTTTAAGTGCTTGTTCTGTTTTGACTTGATATAATTAACATTTTATTGCAAATCTATTCTATGATATACCCCACTATTATCTTTATTGGCGAGTTCGAATAACAAGTAATGCATATGATCGCTTGTTCTTATAACATCTGCTATATGGACAACGGATTCAATAGCACATTGACAGACTTTCATTTCCCTAAAGAGAGCCTCATTTCCCAACTGGCAGCCTCGTTGATTTGACCTCTTCAGTCGATTCTTGCCCTCAATCTGGTTTCAACTGGAATAACCAAAGCTCTAAGAATGTTTAATTACCGTGTAAATAACTGCATAGCCATGTGGTTGTTGTGACAATGTACATCGTAATTAAAACAAGAATGAACTGTTGATTTAGCGGTGTTTATTCCTAATGGAATATAGTAGGCTCGTAATACATGAGGATTATCCCACTCGTCAGGTAACTGAAAATAGTCATTTTTTCTCTTTGCAAAAGCTACAAATCACAACTACACTGAATAAATATGGTTTTGTACACTGAAAAAATTTTGTTTGATTGATCTCTCTGGTGCGCGTGCGCACTCACGCGCATTAACTTAAACGTTGATTTCAAGTTCTTTTTTTTTTTTTTGCAATTTGATAATGAGATTATTGTTGCGGTAAAAATACAACTTGCACTTAATTTCTTGACGATGTGGGGTCGTCGCGTTGCGTATAATTTACCAATAAATAATACCCATAACTTACACATTTTCAGACCATCTTGATCATTTTGCCTATATTACACAACATAACAGCTACATATGTTCTAAATGCAGACGAGCTTGCACACTGAGACATAATCCTCTCTCTCTCTCTCTCTCTCGTTCACTAATAACAACAGTACTTTTGATTTATTGTACATGTAATTAGATTCTTGAATTGAGAGCAGAATGAGACAGAAAATATATGTTTACTTTGTACGTTTGTACCGTTAGGTTGTCGAGTAGCGTGTGTACCGTAGAACTTGTTTTGGTACGATCCCTTTATTTTTCGTACACGGTCAGTACCACCAAATGATAATTATTTATTTTACATATAATTTTTCGTACACTGAAATTAATAATTATTTTTTCGTGTACGAAAAATTACATAAAATGCGGTACATGATTTTACCTGTATAGGACATCATTGGGCCTTTCCTACAGGTAACATTGTCTTACAATGGATATTGTAGTATCTACTTTGTAAGTATCAATAATGATGCCTGGGTGGCTTTTGATTCTACTGATATGGTAAATGCTATAGAAATCTAATTTAATGTATGCTTCTGCCATGGTTGGATACTTACAATTAAGTTTTCTATACATTTTTCACTCATATCCACTTTATAATTACTATAAGTGACACTCCAGTGATTTTACCTGTATTGACCGTCCTATAGGTAACTTGTTACTAGAATTGATTATTTAGCACTCACTTTGTAAGTATTAATAGTGATACTCTAATTCTCTACATGTACAAGCCACATGTACCCTTTTATGGGTATTTGTCATCGAGTGTTGCTCTTCATTGACACTCCCAAGTTCATAAAGCAGGACGCGTGCAGCACCACACCTGTATATATTGTCTACTTTAACTTTGACATATAGATTTAGACCATGGGCAAGTACAGACTGACAACCACTCTACATGTGGACCTTACTCTGGTGATCATTCTTTGAATACACGTCAAGCTTACATATTATGGATAGAGGTCAATGGGGAGCGATTCTATGGGTACTAAAGGGGAAGGTGCAGAAGCATATTTTGAAGGCCGAAGACGTTATCATCAGCTTGCATACATAGGTTTGAAACCATGTCATTTACTGGTGATTGTGATGGAGAGCAACAGCAGCCTTAGTTACCATCTTGCACATCAGAATTATGCACTGGCCATGTAGATCAATATCACTTACCATGTCCCATCTTCAAGAACTGGACAACATCATGCCAGCCAAGATGGTCCTGTTCCTTAATGACCAGACTCGGCCATATACCTCTGATCGCAATGGGCCATGACCACAATCAATCATACAGTATCAGCCACCAGAACAATGAACTTTGTCCAGTTCCATGACTGGCATAGTGCTGCTAGGCACTTACTGTGTATGATGCTCTGCTTAGTACCTCAGTACCCAAGAATCGAATTCATAAACCCAGTTATACAGCAGTCTAACCCACAAGGTGCTGCTAGACACTTCCTGCAGATGACATCCGGTTTATACTGGCACTCCCACAGATCAGTCTAACCCATATTCGGTTTATATAGGCACTCTCATGGATCAGTCATACCCTGATTGTGCCACTTGGCACTTCCTGTAGATGATGCCCAGTTTTTTTATACGGGCACTGTCATGGATCAATCTAATGTGCATTGTGCTGCTAGACTTTTCCGGTGTATGATGTCCAGCTTGGTGCCTCAGTTTCCAAGAGATGTCTTTTCACTTGTCCACAAGCCTTTGGCACCCAAAATGAGCCTCTACTTTGTGACAGCTTGGAAGTAACGGGGTCTAACTCATGACTTGCTGCAGGTGTAGTGAGCCGCAATCCTCAACATTCTTCTTAAATATTACGCAGGCAGCACATTAAGAGACATTGGCTTTGCTAAATTTTTATCCAAAATTAATGAAAACTGGCTTTTAAGTTCCCTCGTCTTAGATCTTGCTATGATGTGAGAAGACTCAGCCTTACAGGCCAGGACTGAAGAAGTTTTCTGTTTTGTCCTCCTGTTTCAGTTACACTTACCTGGTCTAAAATTCCGACGTAGGTGATCATTTACCAAGAAAGAATCTACTGTCAGTTGCTTTCACAGTTTGACAGAGTTACTGACATTTTGGGCTGCTTACATCATCAATTACAAGTTCCAAGTGTTTATGGATGCTTTTTCTCAGATGCCTTCCATTTAATTGTTGTCAGAAATTCTACAAGCCCCACAAACCAGTTTTCTTTTCGACTACTCAACCGTTGATGCATAATGTCATGACCACGGGCTCAATATTGGATCTAGTATCTATGGCGATTTTTCAGTATAAATGGGCAGAACACATCTTACTTTTTACCACCCTGAATTGCACTGGACCTATGCTAGAGCCTGTTTATACAATGGCTGACTTCTTAAACATAAGGGCCCAACATACTATGGCACTGGCCATAACGGCAGCTATGAACTAAAAACTGGTGGAATGAGATGCAATGCTCGCAACCTCTGCGACATTAATCATCTAATCTCTTTAATGATCAGGTTGACGAAATTCACAAACAGGCCACCAAAGATGCCTTCTTTCCCTTCCTCACAGTTTCAGACACAGTGGAGGAATTTGCATACATGCCAATCATTACGCTTTTGGCGTAATCAATATGGTTTTCTTCCACTGAATTATGTTTTATGCTTACCTTTATATGGATTATGCTTTTCTGGTACATTAAGAAACATAAAAAAATAAAGTAATGAAAGTTTTGTTTGTAATTTATATTATCATCTCTTTAATTCCACTCATCATAAAAAGATGAGAATATTCTAAAAAGAAGGACTTACTTGCAAGAATAGCATAAGAGCTAATTTGTCCATCATAGAGCTACATGCACTTTCCTAGTTTTCTATTTATAGCAACTGCATGACCCATTTCCAAGAAAACAGATGGGTTTCTTTAATTTGAAACTTTGCCTCATTATATTGATAATGAATTTAGGTAGTGGATCAGTTAGGCTGATAAATCAGCCCCTCACCCATGATATTGATTTTCAGGTTAGAGGCTGATATCACCTATTCATTAAAAGCTGCAATTATTTGCAGCCAATTTTGGCTGCACACATCGGTGTACATTTTATACACTTATGGGTATTTCTTATGGCTGTGGAGCTAACTTTGGGTGAAGGGTTCTTTTAGTGACATGTTAATTATATTTCCTATGTTTGGTGACTTGTAAATCTACATGGAATAGCACAACCATCTGTCCTGTGGCCATTTTAAATTTTGCACTAGATATGGCTGTCACCAATTACGGTATGTGTCTAAAGTATACGCAGGTTTGTTCTGGAATGATTTGCATGCAGCAAAATCGCACATTTTAATGAACATGTGACATCAGACCCACATATCGTCCATCAGTTTCAACACAGATTTGGGGGGTTGATTTATCAGACTATGGACCAGTATGTACTTTTGAAGCAAATGGCACCAGATATTAAGAGAAAATGGACTTCTACGGGTTGACATTTGGATAAAAATTCTTAGAGCAGATTGGTCATTTTAAACTTCAGAACATGTCCAATCAGAAAAAGGACAATTCAACACCGCATTAGAAATTTGTGAAGGAGAATAATGAGTGTCATACAATACAGCAATTGGACCAAGGACAATCTGTGGACTTCATGATCATTCGGCAAAAGTTGTAGACATGTAGACTAGTTAAAGTGAGTGTTGAATACAAATAATTTTCAGTATGCTTTGTGTTTGTATTCTGGTTCTAATCCACATGGAATTTGCCCATTTTACCAAGTATTTTGACCTGCAGATCCAGGTTAGTAGTAAAAAATAAATTAATTTTTCACACAGTATACTTTAATTATGGCATGTAATATATTAGCTATGATGTTGTAGCCTCAACAAAGTAGGGGTACTAATGTTAGTAATAGTAATATATAGATTAGACTTTCTATGCTCAGATTATGCATTTTTGCCACTTATACTAGCAAAAATTATGCATATGCATCTCAGGGTTGGCATGTATAGGTTTGCAAGGCACTCAACAAAAGTTCGCAGGGACATACTTAGAGCACAGGCTACTAGGAAGGAGTCCCACCGAATTTGCAGCCATCAAAAACCCCAGTTCACTCAGACTAAAGTAGATGATGCAGAGGGAGAGTGATCGTTTTCTCCAGTGTTTTTCTCCACAAGACCCTCCCTGTCTCAAATGACATCACTTTCACACACACCCTTATCACAGATCCATGTAGGAGGAGGAATGCTCTGTTAAAATTGTGTTTGTGGTGGCTTGCCAATCAACTGTGTTGTTACTTATCTACCAAGCCAAACAGCTTTTCTTGTACCTGAGAACAGCTGAATCAATTTCAGTCAAACTTGATAGTAGTGTTTCTTAGTTTGTGCTTTCCAAACTGTGTCTGACATTGTTTCCTTAGAGGTGTGTTGGGTTCCATAGAAAACGTACAGAAAACTTATTTTAAAATTCTTCCTCTGTGGCCTAGCCAGTTTTGATCACACTTGGTATGAATGTTTCTTATGAAATGCTCTATCAGAGCTGTGTCTTTGGTGTTCTCCTAGCAATATAGTCTATAAAGTGGGTTCTTACACATATTAATGATTAGGTGGAACTAAGAGTATGTTAGCTACATGTATTGCAGATTCTGTTTTGTGAAATGGGTTCATGTGTTAACATGTAGGTGGAACTAAGTGGATATGTCAGCGATTGCAGATTTAATTTTGCAAAATGGGCTCATATATATGTTCATGAGTAGGTGGAACTAAGTGGGTATGTCAGTTGTTGCAGTTTCTGTATTGCGAAATGGGTTCATATTTAAGTATGTCAGTTGTTGCAAATTCTGTTGTCTTGCAAAATGGGTATATACTGTATATATATATATATATATATA